>JBAJNP010004965.1:0-24664 GCA_036877545.1 Yasuhikotakia modesta | reverse complement strand
CAGCCATTAAGTTTAATTATTGACATAAAACACATTCTCATTACTGTGAAACAAGAAAATCTATAGTACTACAGTAAAGAGAATCTAACCAAACTAACCAATCTAACCAAACTAACCAATCATACCAATCTAACCAATCATACCAATCTAACCAATCATACAAATCTAACCAAACTAACCAATCATACCAATCTAACCAATCATACCAATCTAACCAATCATACAAATCTAACCAAACTAACCAATCATACCAATCTAACCAATCATACCAATCTAACCAAACTAACCAATCTAACCAATCTAACCAAACTAACCAATCATACCAATCTAACCAATCATACAAATCTAACCAAACTAACCAATCATACCAATCTAACCAAACTAACCAATCATACCAATCTAACCAAACTAACCAATCATACCAATCTAACCAAACTAACCAATCATACCAATCTAACCAAGGGCAGGATTGAAATGAGAGCTGCTGCAGTTATGGGCTGTGAGGATTAACTGCACCACAGCAGACAGGAGGAAACCGCTCTGGTATTCCAGGACAGAGCAAACGGCACACAGCCATCAGGGTGAGCGCGACTGAGAAAGCCTGAATCTGTGATTAACAAACACAACCACATGTTTCTTAACAACTATTCAGTATGAAAAATCACTTAAAACAAACATTAACTTACACAACAAAACAACTATATATATGTCAAGTTTTTTTCTTGACAAATATGCATCTTTCCAGAATAGTTAGTTAAGCAAGTAAGTGAATAGTTGGTGAACACTGAGTGCTGCAGGTTCCTGTATGAATCGTGCGAGTCACTGCAAACATACGTGTTTCATTATTCATGACACCTGATTATATTTCAGTACAGCTGCGTTTATTCAGCCTCCCGGCATCAGTCTCCAAACCTCTCACACAGGACACATGATCTCATGACAGGTGCACTGACAGTTCACAGGTCTCACACAAAAACACAGCTACAGTATGAACCGGCTAATGTAATGTTACTGCTCCCATGGCCACGGAGACCCTAAATATTGGGCTGAGCGTGATGAATTAAACACGTTATGAAACGATTTGATGTGAGGAATATTACTGCACACCAAAATAACAAATTTAGCTTGTAAGAATGTTTCGATTAAATAACAAACGTTAACAATGTTCACTTAAATGTTCTAGAACTTTTCACAACATTCGGTTTGTTATATGTTGAAGTTGTGTTAGCTTGTGTGTTTAATTATTCAAATTGTTTTTATTTTCTGCCGTTTTTAAAACAATTTAAAAATAAAGTTTGTATGCTAACTTTTTACAACTTTGGCCAATGACATATAAGGTTAAACACATTCCGCTAATATCACTGCAACAGCGTTTGGATAACGTTATAAGAACTTCTAACATTCTAAAACATTCCCAGTTTGCTCAGTCTGGCTTTGGCTCCACTAGACCAGTTTCTAGGTTCTCTGCACACCAGTCTTGTGTTTATATCAAGCTTTGGTGAAAACCACTAATTACAAACTGAGACGACATGACCAGTTTGTTGCCCTTGTAATCACACACTGAGGTCTGCAACTGAACATTAAACCAAATCCTTCCTGATGTCAGAACGGCCGAACTGACTGCTTCTACATTTCAACAGAAACGTTAACATTTATAACTGAGGTTCATTTCCTGAAGGAAATGTGTACACCAGCACAGACGAAAGCTACAATGCTAATGTTCCAGGCGATTTCTAATGCCTTCTACTTCATTTTAGCCTGTTGCTATACAGTTGCTAGGTGGCTACTTACCACTAATGCTGGGTGCTCTAGTCCTCTTATAGCTCAAATGTTTCTTCAGCGTGTATCCATGAGATTTTTCATCTGTTTGATCCACCACTGGCAAACATGACAAGCCCAGTTGTTTAGAATAAAAGCAACAAATGTGTCCACCATACAAATGTGCATAAGATGTTGCCCAGCAATGTTAAACACACAGGGGGACAGCGTTTGTTTGAGCCCCCAACGCTCTTCTTAGCAAAAGCATTTAAAATTATATGACCAACCGCCACATTTTTATGAACACCAAATAAAGACAGATAGAGATTCTCAGTCTACAAACACAAGTTCAGCCACGACAGACACTCTGCATCTCATGCACACACAACCAGATCCTTTAATGTCCTGCCAAAAAACATTCCACAGTTCTGCCGTTTCTGGGTTCATATCAGCAACCCGACAGCAGCACACAGACGAGACTCAAACCCAAGAGCGTTTGCAGTAGACGGAGGATGTCATGCAGAAGACATGGACACATGAGTCTGACCAGAACCGGGACCCGCAGAGCAACCCAGCGCTACTGTGTGCAGAGACACACACTTACTGAGAACAGACCAGAACTGACACAGGCTCATAAATACAAAATGACATGAAAGCTTCAGTGTTGAGTGTTTATCAGACGTTCAGTGTTGAGTGTGGATGGAAAATTAAAAACTCATATTGAGGTTATTCAATATGTTTGCATTGTGCAATACATAGAAATGTACTTTAGATCATCTCATCAGAGAGAGAGAGAGAAAGATACAGTTTTTGATAGACTTTTTTCTCATCTACAGAGAAAGACATCACAGTTTTGTGACTGTCTGTGAATCACGAGTGTGAAAGATTTCAGTCTTTAACAGCCTAACACTGAGAAACAATTTACTGCCGTGATTTATTACTGGACACTGAAATTATAGACACTGAATTATTATACACTGTCATACACTGTCATGCTCTTAAAAAAATACATAAATACATCAACAAATGAATAGATGATCATACTGTAGCTAGTCAATCAAACTCATGTACGCCAGAGATGTGAAATACCTCTTCTGAACTGAACCTCACATCTGCTCAAGCGCTGGTTACTGATAAACCACTGACTCCTTAAAGACACACTGGTTCAGTTTAATCTGTGCTTCTCAGAACAACCGTTCATCTCTATACATCATACATGATTTTTCTAACGTTTGCCAGCTGATGTAAAACAGGATTCATATGACCTCTGTGTTATGTGTGCTAACAGTAACAGACTGTATAACTGCACCCACAACATCATCTATTACTACAAAACAATGATTGACAAAGTCCTTCACAAACAGGTCAGAAGACCCACAGAAATCAGCCTGTTCTTCTGACAGAGCTGCTGTACGTCTGTTCTGATCTTATGACGTGTAGATCAACTTAATGATGTAATTAAACTTTCATTACGTCATACCTGTTTTTTATAATAAACAAAACGTGTATGGCTGATGAGACCATGTTAGCAGTTATTATTGGTTATTATTGGTTATTATTGTGAAGCATCATCGTTTCTACACGATTTAACCATCAGCCCTAAATAATAAACTCAATGCATAAATCCATGTGAACTTCACCAGCTATCAGACTAATGCACCAGCTCAACAGTAACGCTGGTCGCACGGATCCATTCACTTTAATGCCACGAACTTTCAGCGCAGCGGTATAATAAACCGGTTCAGATGAAGTTAAAGCGAAACAACTAAATGCACACGATATAAACCCGACACGACAGCTCACAGATCACAGGTAAACCAGAAACACAAACAGACGGGCGGGTGACAGAGTTTCACCGCAGCGGGTCGGTAACTTACGCGTGCGGCGCGCTGGACGCGTGCGGCTGGAGGTGATGCTCGCCAGCTGTGATTCTCTCCTGTGATGTTAGTACAGTGATCACACTGAAGACCTGATATCCATCATCACCCTCTTCTCTAAACTCAGCCCAAAGTCCCACTTAAACCGCCGACTGACCGACTGGAGGCGTAGCGCCACCGTGCGGCTCGTTGCGTCTTAACGCGCGTCTTATTTAAGCGATGAAGGTTAATCGTGTCTGATCGTTTTGCTGCAGGTACTTCAGACGGACAGCAGGGACTTTCTGGCATGTTTTGTTTTATAAAACTAAACGCAGAAGGTTAAATAGTTGCTGCAACACCGGATGAAAACGACACGATACTTAGACCACATCTGAACCAGATCAATACATATGAAATAAGTGAGACGGAATACGAATAAATAACGATACACGCACATGAAGTAGTTTTAGCGAAAGCAGAGGAGGTAAATGCGTGAATATGTCACACGTGATGAAGAGATGATGTGATGGAGATGATGTGATGAAGAGATGATGTGATGAAGAGATGATGTGATGAAGAGATGTGATGAAGAGATGATGTGATGAAGAGATGTGATGAAGAGATGTGATGAAGAGATGATGTGATGAAGAGATGTGATGAAGAGATGTGATGAAGAGATGATGTGATGAAGAGATGTGATGAAGAGATGATGTGATGAAGAGATGTGATGAAGAGATGATGTGATGAAGAGATGTGATGAAGAGATGACGTGATGAAGAGATGATGTGATGAAGAGATGTGATGAAGAGATGTGATGAAGAGAGCAGAGTCCTGTGATGTATTTGTATGGACGGCGTGTTGCCCCGCCCGCACAGCTGCATGTCTCACATCACTGACGGGATACAGGCGCATTCCAGCATCAGCACCGCCGCAAAGATGCTGCTGCTCGGCGTCTGTCTGTGTGTGAGCGCCGTTACCGGAATTATCCCCGAAACCCCCCGAACACACATGGACATCATCGCGAACATGGAGACAAATGTCTCCCAAGGACCAGCGACGCCTCAAGACGTGATTAAAGAGGGGCAAGAAATGATGGAGGACACGCAGCAGAAACTGGAGGACGCCGTCAATCTGGTAATATATCCCATAATAACCAGTAATAATGACTGATCCGGTTTTAATTAATATCTGCATATAGTTTCTTATTAATGGTTATTATTAATATCATCCATCACAGCTTACAAAATAAATCTCGTGCGTCTGTTTCTGGTTCTCAGGACAATGAAACTGCGAAGTCAGTCTTTCCACAAAACGTGTCAAACCTTCAGAACGACAGCAGCGCTGAAACCCTTCATTCAGACCAATCAGATTCCTCTCCTGAGAGGAGCAACCAGGTACTTCAGTAATATCACAATATTATTATCTTACAATATCACAATAGTGTTATCTTACAATATCACAATATTATTATCTTACAATATCACAATATTGTTATCTTACAATATCACAGACGCAAAACTGGGGAAATATTGATCAAAATAATATTATTATCTGCACAGTTCTTGGTTTCTATGTAGATAATAATATTATTAATAATATTAAGTGGTAGTATAGAGCCTTAAACAAAAGTAATAGGGTTAATATTATATAATCATATCATAGATAATCAAATATTAATGTTGTTAAACAAAAACTTCCCTGTCAATTTTTCTCTTTGGATTTGCTAAATGCTAAATAAATGTGATTTTATGTTCTCAGTTGTTTCTGTGTTTCTGCTTTCAGACATCAGGCAATGGAACTGATGACACAACAACCTCCAAACCAACAGAGTCCAGTGATAAAGTCAACAGCACCGATCATGTAAGCTACAGTATCTGTCTGTAAAGCCTTAGCGCTGCTCAGTGACCGTCTGGTGTGTATTGACATCTCTGCTGGCGTTGTGCTGCATCTGATGTGAATGTTCAGCTGATCATGTCAGATAATTGACAGATGGAAGCAGAATCTGACGTCTGGAGCTACACAATCCAGTTACTCTGAGAGCTCAAGCTATAACTTCCTCAAAAAATCGATTTGTTCAGAGTCTGTTTTTAGTCTGCTTTACTGTAATTTAACTTACACAGACATCAACAGCTTCACAACCAGACATTCTCTGCCTTTCAAAAGCATTTACACATATTTCTATCTGTGACATTCTGATACTTTCTGTGGTTAAATATTTATGCAGTAAGATAAAGCAGGAAATGTAACGTTTGCTTTAGCACTAGGGGAATAAAACGCTTTTGTCATAAGAATGACATCATCACACAACATCACAGGAAGCATGTACAACATCCTAACAACCACCCTAGCAAACACACTACATTAACCAGTACATAGCAACACCCTGGCAACCTGACAGCAGACATTGTTGCAGTTGTGCTGGTCAGCACAGATCAGCACAACTCAAACTTATGTTTTCATGTGTTCTGTTGTGTTTGTCTGTTGTCAGGAGTGTGTTTCAGAAGAAGACTGTGAGAAGGGACAGTACTGTCTGTATGAAACACACAGATCCAGGTGTCTGCCCTGCAAACAGCTTGATGTGGTGAGAAGCTTCACATTTCACTCGTGGGCCGTGCTGCTACACACACCTCCCATCCTGCACTACAGCACATGCCTCGCCTGCCTTTTAAGTCTTGAAGTGTTCATCCAGTTTCTAGTTATTTCTATTCCGTTATTCTCTTCTAAACTTAGCAGGCTAAACATAGCACCCAACAATGCATCTTTCCAACGTGACGCAGCTAATCCTGCGCTGACTGCATTGCAGCACAGCATGTGTGCACTGGAAACGTGACACTGGACGCTAAAGAGATCCTTTATTGAGTTTCACAAACAGAAGCGCACAGATCGCTGAATATGATCAGCTTCTCTGGACCTGAGTAGGACACATTGAGTTCACCTCTGATGCACAGGAAGTAGTGGAGGCAGCTGAGCAGCAGTTGTCTACACAAAAGGTCAGCAGCACAAAAGGTTGAGGGTTCGATTCCCATGCATACAAATGAAGTAGTTTTGGAAAAAAGTGCCAAAATAAACGTAACAGATGCTTGAAGGAATATTAAAAAAGATAACAAACTGTCTGTCAGGGTCTGATCTGCAGCTACAGCACTGCAGAGCTCTGTGCCCTCATTAGTGGTGACAGCTAAGGCTTTAAACAGCCGTGCCGCTTGTTCCACACCGTTTGTGCTACAGACACAAATGATACCTGAGACTGTGCAGTTGTTGAGGAGAGATGTTTTCCTGGAGATGACTTCCAGCTGTCATTGGGCAGATGAACATAGAAATCCATCTACAGGAGACTTTAGACTTGGACCAGTGAGGAACCCCTTAACAACCAGAACACCTTAGCAACCACATAGCAACACACAACGTTTCATAACATGCTGACTACCCTGAGTGTCATTGTTATATTTGAATATTTGAGGGAGGCTGATGTTTACATCATGTCAGATCATAGAACACATTTCAGTTTTGTTACACTCACCCAACATTCAGGTAACAGTTTCTGTGGCATGAAGTCTCTTTCTCTGGTGAAGTTCTGCTGTAGAGAAACTGTGAAAGTTATAAAGAATCATTAGTCGTGCATTTCAATGTTTAACAATTAAAAGGAGCAAAAGCTACATTTTCACCACAGTTTTCTGAGACTCTGTGTCCTCTCTCCTCCTCAGACATGCTCTAAAGATGAAGAATGCTGTGCGGGTCAGTTGTGTGTGTGGGGTCAGTGTGCAAACAACAGCACGAAGGGAGACGCAGGGACCATCTGTCAGAACCAGAGAGACTGTAGAGAAGACTTCTGCTGTGCCCTCCATAAGGGTACGAGTGCCAAGCACAGACACAAGACAGTCAGTTCATTTGCCTTGACCTGTAGCTTAATGCATAGTGCACACAGTGTCTATTTTATAATGGAAATGATCTTCTTTTGACCCAGTATACAATAGATGAAAGGTAATAGTTGGTAGACAATTCAGGTTTATTTATAATTGACATGTTTTCCATTTGAAATCAGCCCTGCTATTCTCAGTGTGCAGCTCTAAGCCAATAGAACGCGAGCGCTGCATACCTTCAGCCAATCATCTCCTGGGGCTGTTATCATGGGACATGCAGGGGGCGGGACCTCAGGAACACTGCCCATGTGCCGGTGACCTGCAGTGCCAACATCTCGGGTACAAGACAAACTCAGAACTGGCCTTTTTCCTGCAGGACTGATGGATTGAAAAGCTGCAACCCGTAACATTTGTGGTTAAAATGAGTTAAAAATCAGTTACTGTACATGACAGATCAGTGTTTAAAACAGTAACACTTCAAAATGTTTATTATACCTTTTTGATAATTATTATAATGTATAATATTATATATAAGTTAAATAGGTATAATAAACTATAACGGTTTATAATTTAAACTGCTGGGTCTGACATCATGTAAATTCTGTGCGTTGCAGCGATTGTAGCTTATTCTTACAGCTGTGTTTTTAAATTTTAACTTTAGAGTTCAACATACAGGATGATCAGAAGTTACAGATTGCAGCTTTAAAATGACACAAAAATATTCTGCAACTCTTTTAATCTCCGTTCCACTGAAATCATGATGGATTGACTGACAATGAGTGATCTGGTGTTTGTCTTGGTTCTCTGTCAGGCGCGGAGCTCTGTGTCTGAAGACTCAGACCTCCAGCGAGGAGGAACTCGCAGACACGCTCTACTCCAACATTGACTACATCATCTAGTGAGAATCAGGGAGTGAACAGTGAGATGGAGACTCTGATAACGGACATGTATTCAGCTTCATTAAAGCTTTGCAGGACTCATAATCACTCAGAGAAACACAGGCTATAACAGCTGTGATCACAACAATCAAACGCTGCTTTTCACCAGAAGGCATTAATCTAAGTGTTGCAGCCACTGTGGGGTCTGTGCATTCAGCATAAGTATATTAACAGTGTATGTCTATGAGTGCTAACGCAGCAAACTGAGCATTCGGTGGCGCATTATATAAAAGTTGATGATTATTAAATTGATTATCTCAGCTAAAAATGTATTAAAGTGATGCATTTACAAAAGCACCTAACAGTCATGTAATCTTAAAAGCAAATAAAGTCAACATCACTCCAAAAACAAGCTATAAAATGTGTCTTCCTTTTTTGCTGTTATCAAATTGTGCTGTTATTAGGTTTTAAAAAAACACTTTTAAGGAATCACGGCAAGTGTTTTACTTTTTATGAGGGGCCTAAAGTTTGTTTTAAAGGCCCAAAACAGCCGTAATTTAATAAACCTTTAAAACCTTTTAACAACATACCAACACTTATTTCAAACATGTAGGGAAAGAAATGTAAAAACCATGAAACAGCAGTTTCTCTGCTTCAGTACGTGAGTTTGTATTCCAGCCTGCAGCCACAGATTGATTGTTGCTTTTTATTTCAGTATTGGCATGTCTAGTGTGAACAGCTTGTGGCAGCATTCAGAGCTTAGGAGCCTGTGCTGTGCTGAGCTGTGCTGGGGAGGGACACCAGCTCACACCCTCTGCCTCCAGCTACAACACAGCAGCAAGAAGCATTTCCACACAAACACACAATCTGACCCCAAACAAGCCGTGTTCACATGTGCAGAAATACAAACAAAAACACGGGATGAGACATTTCTAAATGGAAAAAGAAAGTGGAGTACAGATCAAACAATATTAATTAAAACACATCCGTAAAAGTCACTCACAGGACCTAAAATTTGTATCAGTCTGCAATGAAATAATTTACAAGAAAAACAAACACAAAATGAGTAAATGTTGCACTCTACTTGATTTGTGTTGCCCTACTCTTAAAGGCTTGCAAACTTGTATGTACCAGTGTCAGTAGCCCAGGAAGTAGGAAGGGGAGGGCGGGGCTCCCTATAAAGAGGGTGGGCTTTTGCAGTCAGTGGGCGGGTAAAATAAACAGCCACACCCATACATAACATAAAAGGAAGCATAAACTGCACGAATAGAATCATCGTCAGCCAGAAAAGAAGCATTTAATTCACAACTATGTGTTAAATGAACAAAACGAGAGAAATCCCAATATTTCAAGTGAGACTGGAGGATCTGCGTACGGCACGCTGTGCTGGAACGCTGAAGACAATCTGGGTGATGGAGAACATGAAAACTCTGTAGACTCAATTACATCTCAAAATCAAAGTGAGTGAAGGAGTGACAGCAAACGCAGACCGACAGGACAAAAATCAACAAAGGTGAAGCACTGAGGGCTTAGACGGAAATAAATGAAGAGGGCGACAAAATATCTCCCAGAAACGCCCTCTGTTTGAAAAATGAATCCACCGCTGTACTATTAAACTGATTTTCAGAACGATATTAGATTTGAATTTGAAATAGATTTGCACTTCCCTTTAAACTTTACAGTACAATAAACTATGGTGCTCAAGAGTTCTCTGGGCCACGTTATGCGTCCTGGAGCTCAGAAAGAGAGAGTCAGCCGGACAGCACAGGTGACGTTGATTCAACGTGGCCCAAACGCCGGAATCCCTGACGGTACAGCGCTACACTGCAGCGCCAGCCAGATGGAGAGCAGGGACGGAGAATCCCCCGCCCCCTCAGTCCTGTCCAGAGTCTCGGGTGGGCCCTCCGTCCAGGTAAATTTTGAGGGCCTTCTCCTTGCGGGGGGAGTAACTGACCCGGTGACCCGTCTTCAGCAGCCGGCTACTCTCCTTCTTCATCAGTTCGTTTCGCTCGTCCTCAGAAAGTTCCATGAGCTCCTCTGTGTTGTCTCTGTGAGGCAGAAGAAAAACATTTGCTTTTGATCCACAATTAAAACTACCTTCATCCAGTTCAACACCTATTTGTGCTGAAATATAAGAACAAGAGTGTAGAGCACCTGTAGAAGATGACTGCACCATCATCACAGATGTAAAGAGGCCAGACATTGAGGGTGGAGACTTTAGGATTCCAGTCCAAATCCTGGTGGATCTCCAGCACTGATATGTCACAGGGAAACGTTCCTCGTCCCTGCAAGAAAAACAAGACACTCAGGTCTGAGGAACCGAGGGTTTAAACCCATGGTTGAACCCATGACACAAAAACTGACTTACCTTAGCAAACTCCAAGTTCTCAAGAGGAATTCCACTCAACTCACTGAGCTGCAGGAACAGAGTATGACATTAGCCCTCAGAAGTGTGTAGAGAAACCTCAGCTGTGTTACCCAGCAGATGTCCACATACCTTCTCCTTGAGCTCCTCCACACTGCTGCTCTCCAGCACCACTTCTCTGAAGGGGTCGAGCTTCATTTGGGCAGGACACCAGCGACGGGTCAGAACTGCCAGCTGGGACATGGACTTCATCCGCTCGGGTTCTGAAACAGAGAGAAATCAACCAATGACATGATGAGCATCAGAGACATCAGTAAAGCACAATTCTGAATTGTCCTACTTCTACAACTCTGCAGATGCTCCCCATAAATGTGGAATCTGATCTAGAACATTTTCCAAGTGAAAATGAAGTAGCAGTGTTCACCTTCAAGAACTTCGAGGAACACCTCCCAGTTACTGGAGATGTTGATGTCCTCCTCATAAACGTGGTAATCCAGGAACACCGTGCCTGGGTTCTTCCAGGTCTTCTTCCTGAGTCTGAATCTGTGACACACATTACAGTGTTAGTGTTTAGAGGTGGTGTTCCTCAAGTCTTTGATGTGTGTGTAAGTGTGTGTAGCTCACCGGTCTATACTGAGCTCCAGCTTGCACTGCTCTTTGATTTGAGGCAGCAGCTCTTCTTTAGACTGTCGGACAGTCATGCCTTTAGCAAACACTGTGTCCAGCAGAAACTTACAGGGCTGTAGGAGGAACACAGCGCACGTTAAAGGCCCTGCTGCTTAAAAACACAATTTCACTTCATAATAACATCTCACAGCTCACCTCTGGCTCATTGACTAGCAGCTGGTAAACCTTTACCCGGTACTCTCCTTTCTTCAGAGCTCGGCCTAACCGGATCATGATCTGCAGAAAACCAGAGCAGAGCGTATGAACACCTGTGATCATCTCTGAACCGTTACAGCTGCAGAATTTCAGAATCTCACCTTATTGTCATCAGAGAAGGACGACAGAGTCTCGTTCAGCCTCACGCTCTCAAACTCCTGGTTGTTGGCATAAACGCGGAAGACCTTGAACTGAGTGGAAGGGACTCCGACATACGGCTCCAGATTCTGTTTGAAGGCTGCCAGTGTGATTCTCTTATCCACATGAACAAGTAAACCTGAAACACAACAAACACTTACTGCAAACACATAGGAACAAACATGTGGACAAATACTTAATAATATATAATATATATATCCTGCATCTAAAACTGAAGTGTCATTGCAAATAAATTAAAGTAAAACTCCAGTTGCCAGTATCTGGAAGTGAGTTCAAGTTAAGTTTATTTTTTTTAATGTCTCTTATCCCAATTTATTGTTCAAAGAAATTCATTTAAACGGTTTGTTATAGAGGCTCTTGGGAGTTTGTGACCAGGGGCAGGACAGAGAAAACCTGTTTGGAAATCATTCTAGATTTATTTATATCCCTCACAATCTCTCTGAAGTCTAACAGTATGATCCAATCAGAGAATCTTTACATTTCTGGCTCTCCGCAGGCGTCTCCTCCTGTGAGTGTGGTTCTGCTCTGAAGTACAGGTACTGGGCATCTGCTTTGTTCTTGCCGTTCTCGTCATACTCGCTGTCCGTGCCCGAGTCCTCCTCGGCCGTGTCCCAGGTCTCCTTCTTCCCCTCGTGAGCTTTGGAGCGTCGACTGCTGGTGATGCTGTGGGAGTCAAGGCCGTTGGCCAGGGGCAGCGGGCCGCTGTCTGCATTACACAGTGTGTCGCTACTGTGGCTGGAGCTTAGGATGTCGCTGTCCACCGAACTCGTGCTGCGGTCGTTATTGACGTCCGAATCTGAGCGCTCCTCTGAGGGAAACTGGTTCTCGGGTTCGGCCCGCGGGCAGTTCTCCGGTTGCGAGACGGTCTCTGATTCTTGTGCTGGTGAGTCGATGTGCTCAAAGTCGCTGTGTTCAGAGCTCTTCTGACTGTCACTGGTGCTGGATGTCGTCTGCTGCTGCTGCAATGAAAGATTCTTCAGTTTTTCTGTGGTCACTTCCAGAATGGCCTCCACTGACTTCCTGCTGCCTTTTGCCCCCTCACACGAGTCCTCGGAGTCGGCGCTAGCTTTGGGACAGCTGGTTCTGTTGGCCAGAGAGCCCGGCGACTGCTCAGGTAGAGAGACGAACAGTCGGATTGTGTTGCCGTGGCGATCCAGGAGCTTCCACAGAAGAGATTCGGTGAAAGCGACCTGGTGATCTGTAGAGTCAGAGCTCTCCACAAACACCTGAGGACGCGAAAGAGCGTTGGATCAATTAAATTAAATTAAAGACAGAAATGAGTCTTTTTGGCACTGAGAAATCATATAGATCTTCAGGATTGTTGTGTAAATGTTTGAGAATTTTGGTAATATATGGTAATTATGGGAGAAAGACAAAGATATAAGTGAACCTTGTTACTCCTGAAGAAACCCTCTGCTTTCAGAGTCTTGTTGGGCACGTACAGGAGCCGGAGGTCATTATAGCAGCGCTCCAACACGACACGCATCGTATCGGCACACAGCCCTGCAGCCTGGAGACACACAGCCAGTTAAATGAAGGCGGCCAACAGATTCATGTGCGTCACCTTCAGAAGAGAGATTCTGTACCTGTGCGATGAGTTGCTTAAACTCACTGATGCTCTGGTTGAGATAAGCCCTGACACTGACTGGAGCAGCGATGGTCTCGCTTTTCAGATCCACCACATGAACTTTCACCATCACCTCTGAAACACAAACCATCATAAATGTAGTCAACATGAAACATTAAGGACATATTTATAAGAAGATTATGTCCTTCTACCAGAACGGATCATCTGACCAGGAATGTGTAGAAAGTAAATAAAGTGTTAAAAGTGTTTCATGAAGAACCTCCAGGCTTGTAGGGCTGGAAATGCTGGTCAGGCCTGCGGATCTCCAGCAGCAGGTCAAACATGTATGAAGATTTGACGCCCCCAAGCAGCGGACCCATGGTCATGTCTTCCTCGCCCTCGTATGAACGTTCCAGATACTCATGAAACTCATCGTACTTCACCAGCCGACAGCAGTCCAGCGGCACCAAGCCCTCAAGATCCATCAGCTAATACACAAACACAAAACACAAGTACAATACAAGTACAATAAAATGGGAGTCATTGATACACACAGAGAGTTGTAATGGATCTTTTTGTAGTTACAAAGACATTCTGAGGTCCAGTTCACAGTATTCATAATTCTGTAGAAGTTTCTGTTTTGCTCTGCTCACCTTGTAGGCCATCTCAGTCGCCTCTCTGAGAGTTTTGTCTTTGTGAACCTCCAGCTTGCTCTCCATCATCATCATCTTCACTGGATGCATGCAGAACAGCTTGATCTAACGGACAACAGGAAGTTCAAGTAACATCACGAAACCTTTAACTGTTGTGAAATTGTGAAAGCGAGTTGTCCACACTGGCAGTGACTCTGCAGTTTAAATGCAGTTACAGTAATTAGCACTGCAGCAGGTCTCCACAGACTCTTCACCTTGCAAGTGTTGCGCTCGATCTCTCTCTGTCTCTTCTCCTGCTCCTCAGACTCTTTCTCTCGCTGCACGAGTCTCTTGATGTGCTCCGGAAAGTCATCCACCTCCAGGAATTCTGCAAACATCACCAAACACCTTAAGAAACTTTTAGAGTCCAGACTCTCAGAAGAAGAGGCAGCCAACAAACGTTCATTTGAAATCCTTTTAGTTCCCTTACTTGCGTTCCTGGCGGGGTCTTTCAGTCTGTACATCAGCATGTATGCATTTGTAGAGCTGTTAAAATAAAACACGAGTCACTTCAAGCCTTATATCACAACGTCCTTTATTAGACGGCATCTGAGGATGAGGTTTTACCTGGCAAAGGCGCTGGAGTAATAGCCTCTGCTCCCTGAAGACCCGCCGTATGTCTTCCTGATGTCCTCCTGCGTGATCTGTAACACACAGATGGAAGAGACGCAAGCTGAGGCGCTTTTACATCAAGAACAATGACTATAACATAACTAATGATAACCACAGCAGTAACAATCAAACCTTTTGTGTTTAAAAAAACATATGCAATCAACACAAAGAAACAGATAAAGATTCTCACAGCCTCTCCTGTCATACTGACCCACTGTTTTAAAATAATACAGTAATAAAGTCTTCTACAGCTACACAACAAGAACAAACTTTAAGCTGTTTTTTAAACGTCTGTTCACAACCTTGCAGTAACTAAAGCAGCCTGACTGCCAAGCTTTTACGTTTTATGTGGAGTTTGAGTCAAACACAGGTTTGGTGACATGAATTTTTGGTACAGATTCTTTAAGACGGCTGTGAGGTGACTGACTTTGCTGACATGCTGGTCATTGAAGCTGTACCACTGGCCGTCACTGAAGGACTTGATGCAGGCGTAGTAGTGTCCACCCGCAGCACTCCCAGAATGCACCATGACCGAGAAGAGTTCAAAGGTCAGGGAGCTCTGTAAAGCACAGAAGTCATGTTAGTTCCCACAGTTGAGTGCAGCACCTCAGCAGATGAGCTCAGAGTGAGAGGTCACCTTTGGTTTGAGCGCTCGCTCTGTGCTGCTGTTGCTGTCCAGACAGATGCCTTCATCCACAACATCCTCAGTGCAGAAATCATTACTCATCTGATCGCTGTGACAACTTCCCTCATTCTCCGCCCCGCTGTCAGTACAGCTCTCTGTCTGAGGAGATTTCTGACAGAAACAAAGTATTACAGGACCTGCTATAAGATCTGGATCATCTGAACACGGTTATCCACCAATCACAAAACAGCAGCATCAGCCACTGAAAAACATCCACCAATCAACAACTACCAAGAAGTCACAAAACTGTACCATTAACAGAACCTGGACATGCGATATACTAGCCAGATCTTCTGTGTGCAGATGTTCATATAAGCTTAACGTTGTTACGAATGCCAACTGTGTCTCTCACCTCATCCTCCACGTCGATGAAGGGACTCATGTCTAGCTCCTCCGGGAAGGTCATGCGGTCGTTCAGTTTGATGCGGTGCATCGTGGTGTAATCAAAGTCAAACCTCTTTAGCTGTAGCGTCAGCAGGTACGGGAAATGAAGGAATCTCAGCCCCTGGAGAGCAAAACAACACTGCGTAAGAAACAGAACCGCTTCATCACCCCGATCCGCTTCTGCTGACTCACCTTGCGGGCGTCGCATTTCTTTTTGCATCGCTCGCAGAAGTACTGGTTGGGCCCGTCGAGAGTCTCGGGCTGGATGAACGCCTGCAGGGCCTCTTCCTGTTTGACGCGACACCGGCACATAATGAGACAGTTCACTGAACACTCACCGCATCAGTGAGACAGAACAAGAGTTTTAAGAGTGACGGATGTCAAAAAAACATTTAGAATGTTTAGAACAATTAGAATAGCTAATTAAACGACAGCAAAAGCAACACAGGGTCAAATCACACTCACAATAAACAGTGAGGAGAACAAGCAACAATAAACTGTTTCTCTTTTTGAAACACAGCAATTCTCAACGCAAGTCCTCATGTTCAAACCGTTAAATAAACAGGGAAACATAAGAATTTATCAATTTAGTTTGTTCTGCGTCCTGCGGTGTGGACCGATGTCTCAGGTTCAGACAGTTTAATCAGTAAATGAACGCACCACGCTGCCAAACGCCTGGCTGGCCCCGAAGGGTCTGATGACCAGAGGAATGTCCAAGTAAGTGTCGATTCTCCAGCTCTCATTGCCGCACTCCAGACAGCGCACATAGTCCTTCAGTTTACCCTGGTACAGCTGGTTAATCAGGTCAGCCTGGAAAAACAAACAAGTGCATCATAACAAAAGCTGTGTGCGCACAAAACACACCTGTACTGTAACCTGCTCCAGCTACACTTCAGTCTGCAAACTACAAAAAATGTGCAACATCATCATCATCTGTTACGGGTTTTAGATTTGAATTTAACTGCAGTGCAGTTTCACCTGGACAATTATTTTTGTCAAACGTATTTGGAAAACTCTTGCCTCAGTCACAAATGCAGCACAGAACACAAACAGCTTATAAGAGAACAATGAACAGAAGAAGAAAAAAACTCCATTTAAACCCTCATGACAAAACCCAACAGCTCAGCCACTGTTTACACACCCTCCTCCAATCACGTTCATTTCACCCCACATGGCAGCCCAGGGGGAGCGATGTTATTGGCTGTTGGCTGCTGTAATGCGATGAGGGGGCGGGGTTTGCATCACATACCTGCTCGGTCTGTTTCCACTTCTGCTCCAGTGCATCAAACATGACTCTGCAGAGTTCCTGCACATCGTGCTGCTGCCAGGCTGAAACACACACAAACACTATGATCCTCATGCATAGTAAATGCCACAAACAACATTTACTATAAAAATATCACATTGATTTTCTGATTGAACATTAGATGAGCAGAAAACTGCAAATAATTTCTTACCGACACTCTTGTTTATAATGCATTAAAGAGTCAAAGATGTGCCATTGTGTTGAATCCACTCAACTGAATATCCAATAAGAGACCTTACATTTGTTTAACTTTCAAATCACAGGAGGTTTAGTAAACGAATCGGTTAGGTCTGTCTTACCCTCGCTGCTGTCCCAGCCAAAGCTGCGGGTCACGTCTGTGGTCTCAATGGCCCGTTTCTTACTGGTCTGCAGCAGAACGAAGAGTCTTTGCAGCTGAAACGGGATACTGGTGACCGGATCCTCCTCAGACTCCTCAAACTCCCAGCTGAAGACACAACATCATCAACGGCTCATACTGATAAATATCATTCCTGCATCTACACAAGTTATCCACATCTGGGTAGCCAGGCGACACAGAGACGCAGTGTGTGTTGTGTTGTACATTTACAACAGATCGATCAGAAAAACAACCCATGTGTTTTACAGCACCACCTACAGATGCGCGAATGTGAGAGCGGATGGCTTACTTGTAGAGAGCGTTCCTGAACTCTGGGGTCATGAAGAGCGTCTGCAGAAGGCTGTTCAGATAACAGGTCATCGCCTGGTTCACCAAACCAACATAACCTGAGAGACAGAGCAGAATGAGGGGGATTTCTGAGGGTGCGCGTCATGAGTGAGTGAGTGAGTGAGTGAGTGAGTGTGTGTGCGTGCTGCGGTCAGGTTACCTGTCTCTGATTTGTTGAGTATGGAGGAGTATGAATAACTGGGGCTGCTGTAATCGCTGCTGTATCCCACCGTACCATCACGTGGTAAGGGTCCGATAAAACGCTCCTGGGAGCTGTCATCCAGGCCGCTGCTGTCCGCTGCGCCGGACTCATCCTGCAACAGCAACGCATCAATACTGCTACACTTCCTGTTTTATTGCATGCCTTCTGAAGCTTTTTAAGTGCATCGTGTCACATCCAAATACCTTGTGCAGTACCCAAAAATATATGACCTACAAGAGGGGCAGCCAAACTGCTCCTGCAGGGCCTGTGTCCCGCAGAGCTCAGCTGCAACTTGCCTTAACACACCTGCCTGGAAGTTTCTAATCCATCTAGTAAAACCTCGATTAGCTGTTTCAGGTGTATTTGACTGGGGCTGAACTCTGCAGGACACTGGCTCTCCGGAGCAGGACTGGACCTACAGACAAACTGTATTACTTTTTAAAGTGTGGATGACTCACTGAAGCGATCTGAGGCTGCTCTCCGTCCTTATCTGTCAGCTGCAGGAAGTTTTTCTTTCCTGCCTCAAAACCAGACAAAATCAGGGACATCTCACTGGCCTGGTCCAGAGGAGCCTTCAGGGGCAGAGAAAGAAACAGAGCATGTGAAGAGAAACTGTGAGAGATGGAGAGAACCGTGGAGAAAACCATGAAGACGTTACGTAGATCGCCCACAGCTCGCTCTCTCATGAGTCGGTAGGCATGAACAAGTTGTTCTACCTGAGGGACATCATGTACCAGCTAACTTCCAAACAGGTCGTGACGTGCTAATGTTCTTCTGTTGAGGACAGCAGTGAGGGTGAAACAGGCATTAATCCACTGACCTCCTCTGAGAGCTCTAGACTGAACGCTCTGGGTCAAGGCTGGGATTAACACGCAGCCCAATACATGACACAGCTCTGTCTAATACTGCTGCAGCAATGCAGTAACACGACCCATCTACAACCTGAACGCTACATGCTCAACTGACACAACTCAGTCTTAAAGAGATAGTTCTTCCAAAATTAAAATTCCTCCATTTATTACTTTCATGTTAGTCCAAACCTGTGTAAAGTTTCTTCTGTGGAACACCATGACATTTGGAGAAGTTGGCACCACCGCTGTTGGGTTACCAACATCAAAATATCTTTGGAACAACAAAACTAAACAGTTAAACCCCTGGATGCATTATGATCATATTTTTAACAGTCGTGAAAACAAACATCTACCCAACGCTTCATTTTCTTCATGTAAATCTTTGATTTGGGAGTGAAATCAGATATGTTTTATGTGACTCATCTCACAGGGTTGTTTGTTGCTGTGTTATACAGTAATTCTCACAGGGTTGTTTGTTGTTGTGTTATAAAGTAATTCTCACCGTGTTTATGGAATTGCTCCACACCAGGCAGAATGATCCGGGCACATAGCTTGCCTTCAGAGCCACATCCTCATACAGTTTGTTGAGAGTGGTGGAGGCCGGCAGGTTTACCGTCAGCCTCTCATTGACCGTTCTGGCATTGGTGATGTCCTGCACAATACACAACACTCTCGGCTCCTCTGCCGCACTTTCAATCTGTAACACACACACACACACACACACAGATAGATTACATTTGCTTTTGCACGTTCAGCTCAGATTAAGTGCTTGATGTGTAGATATTTTCCCATGAAGGAAAAGCGCTACACCAGCAAAATCTGTGGTCTGGTCTGTCCTGCGTCAACAGGGAACTGAGCAATATGCCTTCAGAAGAACGCAGGGTTCTTTAAAGTTCTTCAAGTATGGAAACAAGCCAGAGGTATGCACCCTTATTCCACAAAAACCCATCATAAAACAAACAGGGTTAAACAAGCCTACAAATGAAAGCATGACCATGCTTGTGAGTAAAATCCAGTCATTATTAACAGTCAGATCATCCATGAAGGTAAATCCATCACAACACACCCACAGTAATGTGTCAGCTGTGATCGTTCCTCAAGCGTATGCACACGCAAAACACAGCTTTGAAAAGTGAAGTTACTTGTGAGTGAATGTTTACAAAGCACATGTATGTTCTTAAACACTGTGAGCCCTGATCATGTTACCAAACCTCAAAGCTTTCCAAGAATAACGTAAGTAAAACATTTCTGAGACATTTTCATTTTGGTTTATTCAGTGATTCTAACTGGCTGGATGTATATTATCCTGAATATTACATCACTACATGCCTCATGGGTAAATAACTGGACATGAAATATTAACTTGAAATGTTTTATTAGCTCATTTGTAACTAGTCTAAACTTTGTAAAGTCATGACTGACCAATCAGAATCAAGTATTCTAGACAGCTGTGTAATACACATACATAATAACTTGAGTTGATTGTATTGTTACTTTACAAGAACTGTGATACTTTTAAAACAAGTACAACATTTAATCAAAATGGATCCAGTCTTTTTCACAGTACATGTTGTTGATCTCACTGTGCACAATTCAACAAATGCTTTAATTTAAATGTAGAACTTTCTCTGGCTGCAGATGCAGGGTTCAGTGTAAACTCACTGTCTGACCCTCTACATTTGGTCTTATTCCTGTTTCACACACACATGCTTCACATTCTGAGAGTTAGATGGGTTTCAAATGTCATTGATTTTGACTCAAGGTTTTGACACAATGCGTTTAAATTGTCACGTGTCTGTAAATGCATCTTGGCCTCGGATCAGCTGATTCTGATTAGTGTCAAATGAAGCAGCATGCTGTAAACACACACACACACACACACATACACACACACACCTGTGTGAACCTCTTCTGCATCTCATCAAAAAGATTCTGCCTGCAGCTCCAAAAACACCCCTGATGAAGGAACAACAAAACACAACACCTGAAGCGTCCATCAACACCGGCAGATCTCTGAAGAAAACATGAAGTTGCGTCTGTAACAGTGACACGAGGAGCGCTGTTATCAGATTAGAGGGTATTTTTATCCAGGATAATATTGTTAGGTGTTCGCATGAAACTTGACTCGAGTGAGTACTACAAAATTCAAAAGGGCAACACTACAAAACAACCTTTCCTTTCTCAGAAGAAATATTTCCCTTAAATACACTGACAGAGGCTGTGTGATAGTCACACTGGTGCAGTATACAGAATTATTCTGAACGAGTTTTATGTGTTTGCGTAACTAGTAAAACAAAATATGACTGTAATAACATCAGGAGACGCAGATGTACAGAGTGAATACAGTTTATGGAAACCATTGTTTTTACTAAAGTGACTGATACTAATGTAAAATGTGTTTTACTCTCAAACTCAAGCCTTCTGTTTGTTAGCAGGTGGTCCATGAAACAGCCAGCAGACCCCTGACCCTGCATCACAATAGAGGATCCACAACTGATTCTGACCCTATAAAAGACATCACACTGCAAAGCCACTGTGACACTTAACTGCCTTTGTTTCTACTTCCTGTTTGCTAAAATGCTAAACGTCTCTCTTGTATCCAACACTGGGACCAGCAGAACGTCTCAGACCCTTTTCTTTGTGTGACAGAGGGACAGATCTCTGCACTGGGGGATTGTGGGATGCATGCAGAGTTTTTGTGGTGTAAGATGTGCACAGTAATGTGGAACAATGGCTACAGGCAGCTTATAAACACAAGTGCACAGCTCATATCAGACAGTCTTCATTACTGAAAGCTTGTAGAGGAGATTAAAACATGTAATTTGACAATGAGGTGAACTCAGCGTGGGCCATCGTTCACCTAAAAACTGTAAAGGGTTATTTTGAAGGTAAACAGGTGGATTATAAACTCTGTTGTATAATCGATGATGTCAAGCAGGTGATGTCATCCGTGCAAACTGAAGTCATAACTCTTTAAAACGACTCAAGAGCCATTTAACACTGAAGAATCAAAGGCCACATTAATCCTGCAGTCCAATTTATGAGATCTAACAGGACTAAAGAGACTCATTCATTCAGACTGCAGTCAAAACATGGTTTTTGTTGTTTTGTGTTGAAATGGATTAATCCTGCCCTGATTTCAGCCTGACTGTGACGTACCTGCAGTCCAAACAGTGAGTTTAATCCACACCTAACATGCAAATACACAGACTGTGAGAATACACTGATAAAAGATCACAGATGCAGGTCAGAGGGTTTGGATAATCCCTGTTGAACACGTTTGTTCACTCTGAACTCTGAAGTCTTGCAGCTCTCATTACTTTAGATCTGTGCAATTATAAGAGATCAAACTGCAATCCTGTTAATATTCAACTTAATCATCTACAGTTTTAACTGCTTAGATAAACAATGTGTAGCCTGAAGTTACAGTTCATTTAACAGTAAGACAAGCGAATAAAACTTTAACAAAAAGCCCAACACAACGCAGTCAGTCTTTCTGTAAGAGGGTTCATCAACATTACAAAGATTTATCAACATTTAAGTGATGTGGATTCGACCTGAATCTATCAAATACACACCAAATATAAATACACATCAAAAATACCAAATAGATGACATTGTTTATATTTGTATAAGAAAGTATTCATGGTTTTAGTAATTCACATCTGATGTGAACCATATCCATGTCTGAACAGGGCAATGTGGATGAACTACTTCAGTCTCTATGCAGATTCAATCCGAATCGGTCTGTGCGATCAATGTGAATTAAATCTAAATCGACCTGTGTGTTCAATCAGGATTCAATACGTATTAGTCGGTGCGATCTAACGTGTATTCATCTAAACCGGTGTGTGTGACATGATGTGGCTTCAATCTGAATCCGTCCGTATGATCTATGCTAACACACAAACTATGGCGCACACTTTAGCACCTCCCTAAACACGCTCCTGTATGGCACTTTACAAGCCATGAGAGCGGGTATCAGTCACACAGCACAGATGACAACACGTTATCTGCCCCCCTCTACACCCGCACCACGCGATTGCTGTGTTTGTTCGCATATTTCACGCGTGTACACGACATGTTGGCTGTAAATTAGCCGAGCTGCTGCTAGCATCCGCTGCTAACGCCTCAGCTGATCCTGACACGCACTTTCCCCGCCGCTCGCTGTCTCCGTTCACACCAACATCTCCGTTTCACAGGCTCGTTCTGCGGACAGCGATGGTCTCGTTTCTCCGCGTTAGGTGATGTGAGGCGTCAACATCTCACCTCTTTGGCCACAAGCTGCTTTTCTTCGCTGGGCACCATTTCATCCGATCCTCCGCCGCGATCCGCTGTCAACAGCGCTGTCAGTCGCTGTCAGAAACCATTCTGAGTGCCTCAGGAGAAACGAGTCGACGACCAAGACCAGCTCTGCGGCTAAACGACTTGTAATCCGGTTTAATCTGTGTTACTTTCGATACGATAGAAACTGTGAGTACAAACAGAAATCAATGGAGGAAAAATGGCCGCTTCTCGCTTGCGCGCGTCAATCTGCGTCACTTCCGGCAACACTGTCCGCCTGACCCTGCATAACAACCTCAACCTCAAACTCGTGCTACCTCAAAATCCTCAGCTGCAGGATCACCATTGCTCTTAAAATACACAATAGCTGAGAAGTATCTTAAATGAATTCTAATTATATTACTTTTAAAGGTTTATATTGGATCTGTGTGAGAAAGTTTACACAACATCCTGTATATAGTGCATCACTTATGAAAATGCATTAATATTGTGTTCATACTGTCTTTTTGTTTCACAGTTATTCTGTGTGATTGTTGTGAGTTTATCAGGAGTTTTGTCAGCGTTATTAAAAAATTTGTTGTCTGGTTTCTATAAAATTAAAGATTGGTTGTTTTTTAAAAGTGGCTGTATTGGATATCTTGTGCTTTATACATTTTACTTGTATAACACTGGCCATACAAAGAGAAAAAACTGTGAATGAAATGGTAACAAATGAATTTCATCAGCCACCTCACAACATACCTAAAGCTTTAAATGTTTTTATTAAAATATTTTACACAGAGTAAAATTCACAAAGACTCCACATACACATTCCAGGAGTCAGTAACATCCTCTGTTTTAAGCCTTAGGTATCCTTCAACAAAATACTGTTACTGATAAACATCATGTTCATTAAAATAAAGAAGCAGCAGAATAACAGGCTCTTTGTACGAGCCTCATGGAATCAGGTATTCACAGATGTATTTCCTCTGGCTCCGACACACTTCATCATACCACTTTCCCTGCGCCGCCGCGGACAGCACCACACAGCTCTCTCTCTTCCCTCCGGTGGGCTCCTTCCTGGAGCGATCCCAGTGGAAGAAGGTGACAGGCAGGCTGTTCACATCCACATACTGGCCCTCCTTTACTATGTCTGTCACACCTATCCAGAAATCTTTGGATCCAGGTGAGCTGCGTCTGACGTAGTCTCTCAGATCATTATTTTCATTGATATCACGGGGAATAGCCAAAGTGCCTCCCTGTGCAATACAGTCCTCATTCGCCTCATGATAATGTTTGGGCTCCTCAGACACCAGGTAACACTTCCTGTGGGATTTGATGCCACGCAGGCAAACTGAAAGAGTTCAGATGTGTACATAAATATATACAAATATAGTATATAAGTTATTAGTGTAAGTTTAGTTAGTTTAATTAGAAGCTTTTAACATTTAACATGATATGGACTGATTATGGTGCAAATACATACATTTGAACACACATTTAGTCCAGGTTTCTCTATTAAAGACACTGTTGTTTTAATCAGTGACAGAACATTTTCACAGCCATTAACATTTGCATTAGTTTATTAAAGTAAATCTGTTTGAAACATCATATAGCATGTTACCAAAATGCACATTTTTTATTTCTTAGGCCAAACAGGCT
>JBAJNP010004964.1:0-30940 GCA_036877545.1 Yasuhikotakia modesta | reverse complement strand
AAATAAATTTCGTACTGGACAGACGCCACATTGACGTAGAGGCCATAAACCGACATTGATGTATAAAATTACATTAAATGTGACACCAAAATGATGCGACTCCTTCACTTGTACATAAAACACAGCAGTCAACAAAGTGGTTTAATATGCATCAGCAAAACGTCTTACGAAAAAGAAACCTAAGAATAAAAAGTATAAATTTCCCTCCTTACCACTGTGGTCCATATCTGTGGGAAGTCAACGTTCATCTGCACTTCCGGTATATGCGTTTCAAAACAAAAGTCTCAAAGGTCTTCAAAACAAAAGCCATAAAAATATTGTTCAAATTGTTGCTCTTATTGTTCAAATTGTGCTCTTAAACGTATGTGACGAGTAGTTTTTATAAAAATTAAACATTTACTTTGTAATTACTTGAAACAAAAGAAATAGGTGAATGATTTTTGGTCACACACACACACACACACACACACACACACACACACACACACACACACACACACACACACACACACACACACACACACACACACACACACACACACACACACACACACACACACACACACACACACACACACTCTTTAGTGACCCCTATTGGGCTGAAATGAAACTGACACCTGAAACTGTTTCCTGACTGTAAAGCCACAGGTGTGGCTCTAGGTGATCAATGTACTGAGTCACATCCCAGGAAGAGAGACGGATTAAATGACGCTGCTGTAAGTAACAAACATTAAAAATCAATTTTCATTTTTAATAATTATTTCAAGCACAAATCTTTTATACCTTCAAACTGTATTTAAATGTTGCAGGGCGGCGTCCATTTTAATCTACAAACAAGGTATGATTTTGCTTTTGTTTTCCATTTTGCACCTGTCCTTTGTTTTCAGGCAAGCCAAACTGTAACATGTTGACTGCTGGCAGCAAATTTGTGTGAAACCGTGACTATAAAATACAGCTATACAAATCAGAATTGTATTTTAAATATCTGCTTTTACAATTTAGTAGCATGTTTACTGCTAAATATAAGTAGGTCATACCTATATTTTAAATTGTCTTTATTTGAAAACCAATAATACTTTGATAAGAACGCTCAGATTAAATAAAGGAAAACTAGAAAGATTTTACAAATTTAACAACATTATGATTAATTTATATTGCTTGGTTTTTTTTTTACAATGATGGCCAAAATTTATAAATATATCTGTCACTGTGTATTTTTGCATAATGTACATTGTTACATAAAACCATATCTTACTATTTTAGATGTGTGACACCTTCAAACAATGTTGTTGTTTAAAAACATATTTACTAGCTTTCGAGCAGTTTGGCTGATTTGAATGGAATTTGCATTACACCTGATGTTTTCGACAGTCACGTGGAGGAGAATGAAAACATCAGTATTTTTTACACTGCAGCCACGTGAATAGTGTACGTGTGCTATATATACAGCACATATATACAAATAAGTATATCACCTTTTATCACAGCCTTTTATCACTTTTAGTAGACAATATAAAGCAGGTTTAATCTGTATGGGGTATTATGAACAGTGTATGTCCATAGCCAGTGTATGTATGTACAGTGTATGTTTACATATCACAAAGATCAGACTCTTTTCTCAGATCTGTAGTGTTTTGGGAAGCTGTGTTTATAGCTGCAGGTGTTTTTTGAAACCTGACTGTATAGACAATGATGTCATCTACTAACCTTATGGCAGCAATAGAAAACAGACACACCCAGTTTTTTTTAGGTCACATGCCCTGTGTGTGTACAGAGAGATTCTCATTCGTTGAAAGCAACAGATACAGGTTCAAGCCACATTAGACCACAACAGGGCAGGGCAAAATAACAAAGTTCTTTTCCCCATACAAACAACATTGAGAACCACAACATACAAAGAAAACAGTCACTCTAGAAAATAGAATTCAGGCAAATCGATAGTTAAGTGGGTGGATTTTGGGATGCAAGAAATGAACGAAATAGTCTGGTAAACATGATTACACCTTTCACAGAACACCATGGTGGAAGACACAAGACAACCGAAAAATGCCACATCCTACCAGGCTGGACCTGGTGAGGTAGACCACAACAATATGAGGTGAGCAACATAAAGTAACATTTGCTCAGAAATATTTTGTGACCTCAAAAAAAATACTGTGATTTTAAAATGGTGGGCTGTGACCCAAAAAACAAAGCAATGCATAATAAAATGAACAATCATACACTCTACTGTTCCTTAAATATGCTGTATCTTGGCATAAACTTATCTGTCACTTGGTAAAGCTAAAAGTTTATTATTATTAGCTTGTTAATAAGTTTGTTATTGTGCCCATTTGGTACTGGTATTTTTGGGTTCTAAAACCAGTTAAGGACCAGTGTTATTTAACATGAATGTAATATTTAATAAAGACCAGATTTACCTACAACCCTTATATGAATAACAGGGTTACCCAGCTTATTGGACGACAGCTGGCTCAGATAGGGGATGAATTGGACAATAAATGGCGTGAAAAACTGCTCATCCAACGGCAGCATCTAAACATAGGGATGTATCCTTATATCCTGACCAGGAGAGCATTCTATGGGTGAGTTCAGTGTCTTTGAGAAATCAAGACCAACAGTCTCAGTCACCTTTTATATAATATCATAGTGTGAGCAATCAGTCTAAGGACAGATGTGTAAAATAAAGAGGACACACAGTATCACACTGCTCATTAATCTCAATTACAAAATTATTCATTGCAGGATCCTTGGAAACTGGGGGTCTAAAATTATGCCAATGCTGAGAACATCCTGGCTGGTTCCACAGCTTCATACAGGCTGTCAAGAGGCTAGGAAGTTGACAACACAGTGGGTAAGAACAGTATTTATATTGGCTAAATAATAGCACACATCTAATATTTGTGTTATATTTCATTATAGTACACACTGTGTACTATATTATAGTACATAATTACACACTCTAGTCTATCGTAGTTTGTTTAAAATGGAGGCAGTATTATAAAGTGTGGACTGAGGTCAAGAGCAAACATTCAGGACACAGAAACAGTGGCCTTATAAAGGATTTGGGCACTTGATTATATAAAAAGGTTTATTAAATTAAGTGGCACTTTTGTATAGACAAAACCACATCCCAAGGAAAACCTTTCACAAAAATAAGTTTGGTAGATTTAAAATGTCAAAAAATTTTATTGTTACATTAGATACATTACTGGATAAAATTAAACACAATTTTTTGCTCTTTCCTTAGGTGTCCAGCTTGCACGTTTCTGATTGGTCTCGTAAGACTACATTCATGTTGGCCTCTGCTTTTCTATTGGTCACTGCATCTATCATCCTTGCAATTTGGAATGAATCTAAAGGCTGAATGTCAGTGGATGGATGAAGGAATATGGGGGAGGGGTAAAAGCTAAATGTAACCAAGCCTAATTTGCTTTTAAGGCAACTGCTTGTTTTGCATTCTCTTTTATAATGATTTTGATTGAAGTGCTGGTTCACGCATGTATACATGGATTGATATATGGGCAGGTTTTTGCAAGTTAATGACTGTTTTTGTGTTGGGTCTATTGCTGGATAATTGGGCCAATGAAATGTTACCTCTTCCTATAAAACAATTCTGTACTACTATAGGAAGCTGGACTTTCCAAACTTTTCTAAACATTTGCGCAATAAAACTTAAAAAGAAGAAATGTTTTGGTTTCACAAATGTGTTTTTGTATAAGACGAGGCTGGTCTTCTGTTTTATGTATGAACTGTTTATTATATAAACAATTGTCTTTTGTTTTTGTATGGCACACACATTAATCAGTCTTCCGGCAGCACAACATCAACATGTGTATAATTCCTAAAGGCTTTCATGTTGCACTTTTGAAGCGTTGCGCCTAACTGTCTTCCGGGCCCCACCTCATAGGTGTGAGGAAATTCTTTCCCCTGGGCTCTTTCGTAAACCTCGTGCAGCGTCTGCTCCCACTTCACTGGAGACACCAGCTGTTTGGCCAGCTGCTTCTGTATGTGTTTGCTGTGCATGTAGCGCTTTCCGTCCACATTGGAGTGTACAGCGATCTCAGGGCGCCGTATCTCTATCTGTCTGAGGACGTCTCTCAGGGGTTCCACCGCAGGCTCCATCAGCGTGGTGTGAAAGGCGCCGCTAACAGGCAGCAGTCGCGTTCTGGAGAACAGCAGCTTTCTGGAATGTTCTTGAAGGAAATCCAAAGCCTGAGAAAGAAAGTGGTTGTTAAAAGCATGATAATAAAACTAGCTAGTACGCTAGCTACAAGCTAATACTCAGATACACCTGAGATATGTTTGATTGAACACTGTATTTTACTCTAAACTAAATATAGGCTCAGCCTCAGATGACCTACAGTATGGCCTGATGTGATGTTGTGATGATGGTGCAAGCTTCAAGCAAATTAATAAGCAACTTTCAGGATAAATTGTTAGTTTTTGTCAGTTAGGAAGTAAACAAAGTTATTTTTAAGGTTCTAATCTGCACTACTAAGTAAACAACTTGTGTGCAAGGTTCAAGGTAGATCTTTTAAAGGTTTTGATGTGCCAGTCAGACAGTAACCACCTAAATGTGCAGTTCTTGGCTTGAATGAGCAGCAAAGTGGACCATACTTCATGCTGAATTCTGGCTTGGTAAAACCTAGGAGCCTAACACCTCATATTTTACATCTATTATTGGTCTTTTTGCACAGCTCCAAATGATRGATCTTACCTCTTTGTGACCAGCTATCACTCTTCCATCTGGAAAGAGGTAGTTTGCAATGGTACACACAGGATCCTGGAAACCAAGAGAAAGACAGTGTTCCCTAGCTTGGAGACAGGCCTGTTTGTAGTTGGCCTGGTGTCGACCAATCACAGACAGCATACCACTCGCCACTTGGTTGGAAGCCTTCTGCATTGCCTCCGCCCTCACCTTTACAGCAAACAGAGCTAACAGACACACAGCAGAGACACTGAGAACATTGTGATGTAATACAAGTACAACACTTTATTCCTACATTATAGTCCTACATCAATATTCCTACATCATAGTAGCTAGTAGCATTATAGCTAGTAGCATTATAGCTATAATATATAGCTAAATAGTCTGTTACCTTCAGAAAAGTCCATTGCTCCAGAGAAGACCAAAGCAGTAAACTCTCCAACGCTGAATCCCGCAGCGGCCACACAGCTCTCAATAGCCTGAGAGGGTCAAATGGGCATTATATTAGTATTGACTGCTTTAATGGACTCGCCTTTACGCTTCCATGACACATTCATGTTCAAAATGACATTCCTAGTCGATACTGTCGATCTGATCTGCTGAGTAACTTACTGCAGGATTTTCGTGGTTCAGTCTTTCCACAGCAGCCAGTGAGCAGACAAACACAGCTGGCTGACAGTGAACAGTCTTCATCAGATCTTCCTCAGGTCCATTTAAACACAAAGACAGCAGATCATAGCCGAGCACTTTTTGTGCTACAGAAAACATCTCTTTGACGTTTCCATATTTCAACAGCCCCCTCCCCATGCCGACGAACTGACTTCCCTGGCCGGGGAATAAAAAGATAGATGCTTGATCCGGAGCTCTCCGTGTTCTCCTGGGCTCCTCGTCCACCTCCTCAGATGCGGCATGTTGGGGTTTGCTTTGATCGGAGGAGGACTGAACATTGTTTGACAATGTCCTTGAAGAGAAGAGAGTCGCTCTATTGCGAAGCAGTCTAAGTCTAACACAACACTTCAGAGTCGTGATGAGATTCATGGTTAAAACAGTTTATCTTGACACCACAAGATCAGAATATAATATCAAATAAATCGCTGTGTGCACATACCATGCCGGGTATAATTCCTAATCTAATACAATTTAACTGCGGTCAAAAGCATATCAGTCATCGCGAGGTAACCGTAACCACATTTCACTGTTTGACAAAAGATAAAAAATATTGTAAAAACCTCACAGTCTATTAAATTACAGCTCTTGGCTTGTCACATGTTTTATGTATTTTACTCCTGTTCGTATATCAGTTGATGTCAGTAAGTTGTACGCGAACATCGCCACCTAGTGTACTGGATGGTACATTTACGCTCTACACTCCTCCCTAGTGCTCGAAGTCTTTCGCCATCACCACCAAACATTATTACTAATTCATATTAAAAATATATATCTGGTCCAGATCTAGTTATTATAAACACTATGCAATGGTTTTAATACAATGTCCTATTACACAAATTCTAATACTTGCATGAGATGATTTTAAATACCTTGAATTTAATTATTCCCCAAAACGAGCATTTCAATGTTATAATATTTTAAGTTTGTATATTATTGTCAACATTTTTCATGTATCACCTTTGTGCTTAATATTTGTTTTTCTATACGGTTTCAATTTAGCTGAAAAGCCATTAAATAGCCTATAAAAGAAGGTTAATATTGTGATATAACACTCCACTTGTTAATGTGTGTTCAGTTCTTAGTGTCTTTTATCTGGGCAAAATTCAATACCTTCAAAATATTACTAGTTTAAATAACATGAGTTTTTCTACACACATAAATACAATGTGTAAACAAATTGATTTAATATAATGAAAATGATTACTAATAAAATAATATCAAGCATTAATATATAAATATATGTTATATGTTAATGACGGTAATAGCACTTACTAAATTCTGCTTATAAGAGGCTTCAAATAACAGATTAGCTGGCAAACAAGGTCTAAATATATCAGTGGATACCAACAATGTTCTGTAATACAAACAACATCTGTAATAATCTATGCTTTCAAATTACAGCCCACAGTTTTCTTGCTGTTAATGCAATGTACTCTTCTATGTTTCTTCCATTTTATAATAAATCATTAGTTTTATTGTAACAATTTTAAAGCAAGTGTGTCATGGTAGAGAGTAAGTTATTTGACTGTTTTTTATTTGACCGACAGAAAATGTTGAAACAATCTACACAAAACATTCAAGTGGCAAAAACTGGCTTCATGAGCCCTTGCATGGCAATCCAATTTATTAAACCACAAATGCTCGGTTATACAAAATCGCACCACTTTAATTAAGGCTTTTAAGTTGACATTTGGCCACACCCACCCTTCCCTCCCTCAACCCCTCCCCCCATCAGAAGCATGTGATAATGTATTTAAAATACTGTGCCTCTGTTTCATATCTGTTTCAGGTACATATCAAGGAGCTTTTCCGTTTATTTCCTTTTTAAGCTTAAAAAGCAACAAGGCATTTGCGCATAGTAATCAGAACACACAACATACAAGATTTACCTGTGTCCATTTTTGCCTGGACACTCCTTAGGAGTCGTGTTCTTTACTTTACACAGTGCAGATCCTGAAAGCGTTCATAACGAATTCATGAACATGAATTCACGAATTCATGAATTGTGAACATACTGCATGCTGGACCCTGCAAAGAGCTGTTGGATTTTTTAAAGAGACAGTACAAAGTACTCAAACACAACTGCTTTGCGGAACACGTTCAGGCCTTGTACGAATACCCTCGATGAGTGCACTTAATGTGCAATTATTCATTTACTTTTTAACCAATTCTTCCCACTATTTATTCCGCAAAACACAATGTTTCCAAACCCCCACATTCAGTAAACCCCGACAGTAACAAAGACAAAAAACAGGCCAAATCATTAAAGTTGAAACAGTCGCTAACAGACACCTTCTGTCTTTACTCACAGGATCCAATATTTGGTTTTCATATCCTCAGTTTAAACTAAACGCATCAGCAAGCAGGGGGTGGAGTTACAAACCAGTGACCGGAGTGACATCACTTAAAAGTTTATTTGTTCCGTTTTCTTTCACCATTTTTGTGAAGAGGAATTTGACTATTTACTATAAGACCACCATAAGAAGAGTTTTGGATAAATGTAGGGGTTAAGCTATGAGACTCTGGTTAAGTCTAAAACAAAATCGTCAAACCTCTTTTCGTGATACCCCCTTTCTTAAAAAATCCTGCTGTACAAACTTGGCAAAGAAACAAAGAAACCTGGTATGGCCTAAGAGATGAAGCTAAAAGTGTGTAAATGATTTTCTTATGGATTCTCCAGGGGAAATAAAGAAAAAAGATGAGAAACAGTTTCCACACATATTTGAAGGCAACATCTGAGGCTAAGGACAATATGACAGTGACAGAAAAATTATATATTTGAACTTTTTACATGTACATCACTGTATCCACAGGTTTTATTCCTAAGGTAAAACTCAAATAGCTGTTGCGAATAACATCTCCATAGAGCAAAATCTAGTAATTTTATAAAAGAGAAAAGGCAGAACAGAAAAACAAATCATATTAAGAATAAAAGCAACAAAAGACCAAAATAATAATAATAATAATTCAACAAAATTATGCAAAGAAATGAAGGAGTGAAAGTTAGCTGTAAGAATGGTTTATATAGGAGCTCTTTGGACTTCCTCTCTTCTCTGGCTAAAATAGTGGTGCTTATAAATATCATTGTAATTGCCATGGCAACGTGCACAGCCTGGTTACACATTCCCTCCTTACATTTACAACGGTGGCTGTATCCGTTAGCAATAACACTGCGTGTAGGTTCTGTATTTTTTAAAATTCTTTTGTCTAACTCTTTATTCATTTACTCGTTTAATTTTTGTATTCAGTTGCATACAGTTAGAATATATATTTATATAATTATATGTAAAAATCTCCTTGCGACATTGGAAAGTGATGATGGTTAGCTATGTGCAAAAAACTGACATGGTACGGTAGCCTTGAATCCATTGGTTGGTTGGTTGTTGGTTGGTTGGTTGGTTAAAGGGGCATCACCACACAGGAAAGTCCATTCGATGTTAGGTTTTAGTAACGTCGGAATGCTGGCACTGCTGAGGACACAGCAGCAAATCAGACCTACAGGAAGAAAAAAAATACTGATTTAATTTTTTTTATTCTTTTAACTACTATTTTCTTTTGAGAATTAGTTAGATCAATACAACAAATTTGTTCAGTACGCAGCCACTTTTTATTGGATTTCCTTGAAGCTTTAGAACCACTGACTGGAAATGGGGGAACTGAACTCAGGAAACAAATTTCAAGGGGCATGGAGTTCCAGTCCAAAACGTAGAGGATTTCCATCTTTAATCCATGTAATAGCCTCCAAACTTCGCATATTTCCTACAAAAATCCTTGTTGGGATTTTGTGCATCTGTGATTTATGTAAAATGTCCCCAACTACAGTCCCTCACCAGTGAATCTTGCCCATTTCCACAACTGTTAAGAACATGGTTTGTGATAAACTGTCAATAATTTGTACTCAGCCAATGATGTTTGACCTCCTACCTGGCTCAGAGCAAAAGAACAGCTGTATATTAGAGCAACTGGCAGGTGGACTTTTTGCGCGCCTTTCCAGGTACTGGAGTTTTCCTGTTGATTTGCCGGACCAGGTCATAGAAGATCTAGAAAGAACAAAAGATTTTAGAGTGAACCAGTTACATTTGTCTGCACTAAAACACAAAAAATTTGTTTGTCTGCATCAAATGTTAAAACCGCAATGTGATGTTACACAAATCATGGCCAATCAGAAAATACAGTATTTAATGTTTAATGTTATTTAATGTTTAATCATTAAATGTATTGGGATTTCTAACCAATGAGATTTCACAGTGGGCATGTCTACCCAACAGAAAACAGAAACCAAGGAACAAAGAAAATTAACTCTAATTCAACACTTGTCACGGCTAGTTAAGACACAGTGTTACATTAAAGAGATTTTAGGATGGAAGGAAACTGAATATCTGCATTGTGGGACATTTTTATCACAATTAAAAAAATACAATTTTTCAGCAACACCATCCTAATTCAGTACACATCCAGAGGCTAAAATGCGTCTCTTGCCAACAAACGAAAATTTTAACTTGGCTCACACTGGGTATACTTGAGCCTTATTGTTCCAGAACGAAACACACAGGACCATGAAATCATTCAGTTGGAAGTGCGGACGCTTCCCTGCACAGATGTTTTTATTTCCATTGGGAGCCGAACAACTCCTGCAGCATCAATCAGTTCCATTAAACATCTGCAGCTTTTACAGCTGTGTATGTTGCCTAGATATCAACATTGTAGTAAATAAACTGACAAACAAAAAACGAGGCGTTTTTGTATTGATGTTGGATGACATATGTAACAAGTCAGCTTTGTTAGATGTGGATTTCTGTCGCCTATTAAAAATGTCTCAGTTCTGCCAGATAAGCAGATTGAAAAAATACAGGATGTTACCAAAATATATTTACATTAACAATTCAGTCTCTGATAATCAGCACAATAAGGTACAAACACATCTGCCTAATCAACTTAACATCAATAATGGCTTGTTTTCCGAAAAGCTTTTAGAAAAATCTGAATTCAGGAGTGAGTTCTGGAAGGTTCCCATTTCCTGTCTTATTTGTTTTTGGCATTTTTTCATCCATCAACTCTCCATCCTTCCTTTAAACACTTATAAAGAACCTCAAACAGAAGCTGATAGCAACCGTAAACCAATATTGACAAAACCTAGCGCAAGAAAAACATCCACTGTGACTGTGGTCACTCACAACTGAGGTTCTCATTAGCTTATTAACAGAGCTCTTAGGCCAATTAAACAGATTCACTTATGAAGGATAAGGCCTGACCTGACTAGGCATTAATGATGATGCACAACATAAAAAAACCTGAGCCAAAGCTTGTCACAAAAACCTGAAGAGCTCGAACCATCACCCTTAACCCTGCAATGACCTCATATGATGTAAACCAACACAGATTCCATTACACTATCTTTATATAATTCAGCTCCACCCAAGCAACCGTAATGATGCTACTGTAACAAACCGCACTTTCTGACAGACCAAATTTCAAAGCAGGTCTATGTCAAGTAGTCAGAGGGCACAGCAGAGTCATGCTGCTCACAATAGGAAGCTCTGTGTCCGCCGCAGCTGACTGGCTTTCTCACTAATGCGTGACTACGCCTTTATGGCGAGATATCGCTAGCTGACAATGACACTGTTTTGAGACCTCAGCAGAGAAGTGTAGCTCCATGGTGACGCCACCACAGGCATGTTGAAGACAAAGGAGGCCTGACCTGATTTGAAAAGGTTGGGGAAATATCATGACTGTACAGCCAGTGTTGGTTTACTTTACGAAACGAAATACGTTTCTAGGGAACTTCAAAGAATGCTGGTGGACTAACAAATTACAGCTGAAGATCCAATTCAGTGATCAAGACAATCATAGACATTCTGTTCCTGCAGTATAGCATAGTGGGATTGGCGATTTCTCAAAATGCTTTATTGTAAATGTAATTATGGAAAAATAAAAAGCATTTAATTTGTAATAAATTGTAGTATTAAATTAAAATGTAATTAATTTTAATTCAAAATGTTACATTTTTACTTCACTATACCTCTAAATAAAGTATATGATTTATACATGTTTTTTACAAGTTCTACTCATTTTATTTTTGTATTTTTTTTTACTTCAGGTTATGTAACACTGTTTAAGATTGTACTGACAATTGTACTGCCATCCACTCTGCCTACATTCTAATAATGCTTCTGATTCTGCATTAATGAAAAATATGGGTAATGGAGGTCGGTAGTTTTTGTCTATAATGACAGTTTTCGTGCTAACCTCATTGACGTTAATCTTGGACTTTGCAGAGGACTCCAGGAAAGCACAGCTGTTCCACTGGCGGGCAAGGTTCTGGCCCTGTTCTTTCCCAACCACCCTCTCATCTTCTAGATCACACTTATTACCCACCAGGATCATCGGCACCTGGAACACAAAGGTTGTCATTAGGTACCAACAGAGATCAACTCAAATCTGTAAAAAAACGAAGAGCCTAGAACTACATGAAAGTAAATACTTTTTGGGTGAGCTGTTCCTTTAAGAATAATTCATATACTTTTAATACCTTAAAGATATCAGGGTTTAATTCAATGCTTTAGGATATATATACAGCAATAAATAAAGTAAAAATGCCATTTTACACAAGAGGGACCACAACTAAAATAAATAGACTAGTTATGTAATTAATTATAGCAAAACACAAGTAAATATTATTGGCACCTCATGATTTCCTAATATACAAATTTAATTTGACGCATTTTATTAGCTATTTAGGGGCAATAGCAGAAACCTTGCTCATTGTTCTTAAGTGGCCACAGGTTGCAACAGCTGTTGAAAACCCTTAAATGAAACAGAGATATCAAATTTAGAAAAGTGGGGGGAAAATAAAAAACTGGCAACCTTGAGGTTTGGACACATTCCTATTTGCATACAACACAGTAAAGTCAACTTTCATTTCTCAACCGATACTGACAGAAGTGAAACTACATGACACTGCATTTACATTTTACATGTATTTCTGGCTGACACTTTCAGAGTGACAAGGAAACACAGTGTGTAAATGGCAAACAAAGCAATTTGCTAAAGAACAAATACTTGTTCTGCAATGACCCATGTTCAATCAGGCATGGAAGACAACAGATTAGCACTGGTTTACACTGTTTTACAGTACACTGTACTGTATTTACAATCTACTGTAGAGAGAATCTCACTACTTATATCAACAAAGATGAACCTAAAAATAGTCTAATACCCAAAAATAGAACCTAAAAACAGTCACCCTTATTGATAATAGCTTGAGCATGAGGGTTAAGGGTGAGCATGTGAAGGTTCTGTTAAGTGTCTTGAGACATTTGTGCTGAAACCATTCAATGAAAGGGTGAGATGAAAGCAACAGGAAGAGCTGCAGACATGGAGGCAGTGGTAGTTCTCAGAAACAGGCTGGAGAGGAGCTTGAACTCACGTCATCCGTGTCTTTGACCCTCAGAATCTGTTCTCTCAAGTCCTGCAGGTCGTTGAAGGTGGACTGCGCCGTTATGGAGTAAACTAGTGCAAAGCCCTGGCCGTTCTTCATGTACAGGTCTCTCATGGCTGTGAATTGTTCCTGAGTGGAGAAGAAAGACCTCAGACAATGTAGGTATGACTTGCAGAACTTATGGACTAATGAAATTCCATGAAAACCGACTTAAATCAGTTTAATTGGTTTTTGAGACCGAAAGCAATTAACAGATCTGATTCACAATAATGGGAAGTAAATAAAATAAGATTGTTGAAAATGCTTCTACAGCTCTGTTTATGGATGTGTCTAATTTACTCATTTTTGCTAATGTGGAATTCACTATGCATTGTTTGCGTGAGTTGGTCTGGACACAGCATTTTGTATTAGTGATTGTTTAAATACTATAGCATGGCTAACAGCATACTATACAGTAACAGCATTACTACTATGATGTTGTCTAGCGAAAAGACACAACATCCAGACAGAACATCCAGCATTTCCTGTCCTGCTATGGCCTAAAGCTCAAGTGACCTAAAGGTGTGAAGTTAACAAGGACAGAAGCGCATCATCGCTGCGCTGATTTCTGTTTCCTCTGGGTCAGTGGACCGAATGTTCTCATAGGTACTGAAACCCACAGGAAGCAATGATGGTTGTCAAAGGTAACAGAAAAGAAAAGAAAGGCTGTGGGGGGGAAAATAATGAGCTTGGTCTACAGGGGCAAAACAGTGTTATGCCCGTTAAATGTGCAAGTGGTTGGGTGGGCCTGAAAGTTGGACTAGATCCATCAGCACAAGCTTGGATGCATAAACATTGACTTCTGTTAAGGGCGTGGTCAATAAAATAACACTTCATTAATGTACTCACTGCAGGATGTGAACTAGTTATGGTTACATTCCTTGGTTTGGGCAAGTTAATTGAACCAGTAGATTTGAACTGGGTTTGCTTCTCTATAGTATCAAAATTATCCTTAAAAACGTTTCTGAAATCATTTTGTTTGTCTAGGCTGTCCGCAACCTTATTAGAATGGACATGTGAAGTATTTTATGTTCACAACCCACTGGTTGTGAATTAATCTAAAACTCAATTTTATAGCACTTAGCTCTGACTCGACTCCAGCCTTTTATTTGTTGATTTGGTGTTAGCTGAACCAGTTACAAGATTTAATTAACATTATATTCTAAAGAGCCTTCCTTTTTTTTCTTTTTGTTAAAAAATTTGGTTTCAATAATTACTTGACCGCTTCAGCTTTAGAGTCAAGCCAGTACCAGTCCTACTATACAAAAATTGTAGCCAATTTTTACTTCACAAATCTGACAGAGATATTGTCAGCTACTTTGGCTCAGTTTCTTTGACCGTAGCTCTATTCTGGGGCAGAAAGCCCAGGGACAACATATACCATCTGTCATCACTCAGAGTAACAGGGGGTTTGCGGAACGAAAAATATGTCCTTATCCTCTTAGGGGTCAAAATTGCTCTTGAAACACCTGCACCTGCACAGTTAGTCATTTTTTAGCAGACACTTAGTGCAGGGAATGTCTAATAAGATCAAACAGGTTACGTGATGTGCTTACAGGAATAATGGGACATGTGGCAACACTCCAGAGTGCAAATTTATCCTTCTGGGGTTTGAACCTATAAACTTTGGGTGAGCAGGCCTAATCTTTTAGCCCAGACAACTTAAAACACTTTTCTTTAAGGCACATTTACACAGGAAACACAATTCTAAACACAACATGACAAGCAATTAACAGGAAGCCACTGCTTTATACAACACAATTACATCCAATCAAAAGATATTTGCCATGAATTGTATAGTCATCAGAAACAGGAATTGGACCAATGAGATTTTGTGGTGGGCAGGCCTACCAGTATGACGTTACAGAAAAGGAATTAACTTTTGCAGTCTTACCGTTCCGGCAGTATCCAGAATTTCCAACATACATTGCTGTCCATCCACTTCAACTTGCTGCAAAGAAAGAGACAAAGACAACCAACATAAACAACTGCTGTTGGCAATTGCATCATTAAAAACACTGCCTCTAATTAAGTATTTGCCTGTTGTTTATAAGCACACACACATCACCGTCACCCCCCTGCTGAGCTCACCATGGTACATTCCAGCATTAATAACTTCCTGCTGTCTTTAATTGAGGTTTTGGCACATTTTCTGTGTAATTCAGTAATTTAAAGTAAGATTATAATTCCTTCAGAAATTAGTCTTGGATTTACCTGTAGTACCACTCACAGATGACACTTGGTTTGCTATACTGTTATCTGGGCAATGGCTTTTATTCACTTTTAAATTGATCTCTAAAAAAATGTCTAAACAGTGTCTGGGGCCTCTCTACACAGATGGTCAGTACAAGGAAACATTTCATTTTCATCTATATAAATGAAATATGGTACTGTCTGTCAACACCAGTAAGCCCCGCCTACAGGAAGTGACCATGGGACACCAGCAAAAGCGAAGAAGGGAAGTACTGGTTATGACGGAACTTCCTTTCACTGTTTAGGTGTAGGTTCATTTTTAGACCTTGTCTTCATCTCAGGGCCATGAACAGAGGCCCTTAAAATATAAACATCATCGAATGCAGCTGTCTGGGCACAGCGTCGATGAAACATCCCCTAAGCGTGCACACTCTCAAATGTGTTACTGTGTGTGTGAGTGGCTAGAAAGATGGGCGGAGTATTGAAGTATTGTTTATAGAACACAATGTAAAGCTCAGTGTAAAGAATACAGGGTGGGGTAAGATGTGCCACTTTACAAGTTGTCCTATAGGCAGGAATAAACGTAACAGATGTAAAGTACCGACATATTAAAAGGCCATTAAAATACAATAAGTGGTCCAATGACATCACATAGCCCACATTAGGGGTTACATAACAGTGTCATGCCAAAGTTAAACCATTTGGGAATATAAAAATAATTTGCTCTTTAAATTAAATATGATGCATATAATACTAATATACAAATGTAGTTATTTTAATGTATAATATGAAAGTATATTTTGATAGTTACATGAAACAATTTTCTCAGAGTGTAATAATATTTGTAATAGTTACATTATTTGTAATGATGTTCCCTGCATTTGGAAACATTTTGGATTTAATCCCATCAGACTCTCAATGGAGTGATTTGGCACCTATAAGCAGTTTAAAAAAAGGTAGAACAGAACTTGCCTTTCTGTATGAGTCTTCTATTGTGGGGTCGTACTTTTCCACAAAGATCCCTTGGACAAACTGAACAGTCTATAGATTGAAAAGACAGACAGGTGAGGGAAGAGAGAGAGAGGGAGGGAAAAACAAAAAGAAATGTTCATTAAATGTTTATGATACTCAAACATAAGCATGTTTACACTGCAAAATTACTTTCACTTTCTGTGGTTGATGGGGAATTCCATTATGAAAGCCCTCAGCATGTGTTACTGACAGAAAAAGAAATTAAAACCCATGAAAAGAAAAGAAAACACAACCCAGACTGCACTGATGGCAGCAAATGACGCATGACGTGCTTTTTGCAGTTAATTTTTGTTCAAACTTTTAGGCAGTTTCCTTATTCAGGCTACATGATGTTATTATTGCAAACTGGTGGAGATATGAAGTTCATAATAACAATAATAACAACAACACTTTATAAGAAGCTTTTAAAGTTATAGCAAAGAAAAACTAATAATAATAATAGTATAAATGTGTCTATGCTTGATTTCAAGGACAGATTTAATACCGTTTTAGTACTGTGCTAGATTTCCACTTAATGCCCAATTAAAAATCCAGGAATTGAAGCGAATTCACTTGTCTGTATCAAACTGAAAAGGGCAAAGCAATGCCACAAAATTGCCACTTGACGACGACCCACACTCACTGGCCAGAAAGCATTATAACGTCGCTGGGAAATGGGTTACCAAGCAATTAACCAGGGCTTTAAATATAAAAAGATTTATACAATACAAAATATATGTTGGCTGTAAATTTCAGGGGGTTAAAGAAACAATCACACTGAAACAAAGGGCCAAATTAAGGCAGGATGTCTCAGGTATGACATCACAGGAAGCGCAGGAGTCCAGACTCATAAGATGCAGCCCACAGGTGCGAGGGCTCCTCCACAGCTGAGGTGACCTTTGATCATTCCCTTTGATTCAACCTCCACCCACAAAAGACCTCAGTCCAGAATCATTAATGAGAGCCTGTTTGGACAGACACACGTGGATAAACAACAAAAAGACCATTAGGATGCTGATCACCTGTGGGTGGAGGACAATCAGATGTTTGGTGGAGGCACATAAGAAGAAAGGCAAATGGGTTGTGATGTCAGTGGTGAGGTATGAGCTAATAAGCTCCTTTGTCAACACACACGAGAGGCGTCATCATGGTAAGCAAGCAGTCATTTGTTTACTTAATGCTGCTCTGTCAGGTAAAATGAACAACGAACAGATAATCTCGAACCTGGTTAGTGCCGGACAGCACTGGTGGGCTGGACAGCACATCCGTCTATAAATATTTTAAGTTAATCAAACTAATTTAAATAGATTTGAATGTATCTTAAGTTTTTCCTGTGAGAGAAACTGGAAAATTTGAAATGTCAGATACATTGTATGTATTGTGGGGACCAGTCCTTGGTCCTCATAAGTTTAGAAATCAAAAAATAAATTGATAGGACATAAATTGCCTGAAAGACTATGGCAAAAATAAAGCCAACATTTTCAAGATGGTTTTACTGTGGAAATATACAACAAGTTGCTAAAAATATTATTTAATGAATAAAATCACATTACTCATTTTTACACTTCATGAAAAAAATGGCTTACTAAATGTTTTCATTAATCTAAAAATGAAAGTATCAAGAATCAATGGAAAGTCCCCATCGTGACAGAAAATGTGTGTGTGTGTGTTTGTGTGTAAGATGGTCTCTGTTGCTTCCTCAGGTTTAAATGATGATGAACAGCCTCAGCTAAACACGGGCAGCTATCACACCCAGTTAAATCTTAAATATGGATCTGCAGTCTTTTATGTCAGTGTACAATCGGTACGTCAGTAAATCATGCTTAGTCATCTTGGCAAATGCTTACACGGACATCTTTAACAGACACACACAGCCAACTTTTACTACAAATGTAGTGTGTCAATGTGTGGTACAGTAACTGATGAGGATGGCTTTACATGCAATTACTCAAGCGTATATTATATTAACAAACCACTGTACATTAAGTACTCAAAAAAAGTTAATGCGTCAGATTTTTACCCCCTTATTTGAGTGATTTTTACATCTTTGAGCATCATATCATCTGTATCTTTGTGCTGAGCTTTTACTCTCAGTCATCTCGTGTTGTAGTTGTTGCGAATGTAACTCGTCCACTGTGTACTACATACTTTATCAGCCTGAGGCACCTAGTAGCTGTTGCTGACCTGCAGGGTACCTGTGTATGTGTGTGTGGTCTAGACTTTAATTCAGTGGTGTGGTAAACCACTGTCTATGACCCTAGGGAGACAGTGTGTCCTGATGCAGTGTGCGTGTGTGTCAGATGGCACATATGCTATGAAATCCTCTTTTATCCTGTAGTTTTGTTCCATATTCTGTGTGTGTGTTTGTGTGTGTGTATTACTGTAAACCAGCCACATACAGACAAACGCACATACTTTCTGGCCCTGTCTCTTACAGTTGCTCTGCACTACAACCTGCTATGCACACACAAGGCCAAAAATATTCCCTATATGGGATGAGAGATGTGAAACAAGGCATATGAAATGAACTGGGGGCCAATGTTTACAATGCTCCAGTAAAGAGCAGTGAGGGTGTTTGAAACAGATGAGTGTGTGAGCATGAGATATTCTGGACAAGCGCCAAAGGATTGGTAAAGATTAAACATATCACATTCATTCATATTCTGTTACAATTAAGAAACAGAAGGGATTTATCATTCTATAATTTGAAGTGATTTATCATCACATTGTTTATAATCACATTATTCTGTGATTATTACATTTTGGGTGGTTAAGTATCTAAAAAAGACTTTGTAATGAACATTTATTCTGTAAATCAAACCCTTTGAAAGAACAGTTCACTAAAATATAAATAATCAATTTTACTTTTCTGCAAAGGCAATCAAAAAAGCTTAAAGGAGCAAAACATGACTTTGTTATGTCTCATAAAAGACAGCACTATGACAGCCCCATCTCAGTGGCTACAGGTCCTGCCTGCATGCAGATGGGATCTCTGTGTTAGCTCTGACAATCCATCATCACAGTTTAGGCTGACCCTGTTGCTTCTGTTAAAAACTCCCCCAGACTGCATCTGATAGGAGTGTTTCAAACAATCCCATTTGTAAAATGATCCTGCACTGATTTTGTTGCTGTAGTCAACGTGAATATAAAAGCCCACAGACACATATGGACTGTGTGTAAAGAGTGTAAACTCACAGTAATGCGTAACCTCTGTTTATATTGCAAGTATATTGCAGAAATAACCTCTGAACTAAACTGCAGAAATCATAGTTTATCATTCACCTGCTGTGACAACCTTCAAACCAACCACTGAAGTGGAAGATTAAGTCACACCTCTGGGCTTTGGGTCTTTGACCTCACAACAGTTCTTTCAGCCACAAACACCTGACCACAGTGTGGTTTTCCCTCCAATTTAAACTGCTAAAATACTAATGCTAAAATAAACTAATTTTAATAATAGAATTAGAGCCTGAAAACACATTAGTGGTGTTTTCTGAGGAAAAAACAGTGACAGTTCAATAAAATAATGTATTTATCTGATACATAAATAATGTATTAAAAGTTTGAATCAAATATTGTAATAATTTGAATCTGGTTGGTTTACATTTACGCTTCTTTGTTTATATTTAAAATAATTGTTTTAATATGGAACAATTAACAGAAGAACTTTCAAAACAAAAAGCAACTAAAAAAAAGTAGTCGTCGCAGTGGCAGTCCATATACCTCCATTAGAGGACATAAGGTTGACCCCATATTTTAATGATCTGATGTTACAGACCTGTCTCTCTCCCTCTCTGCATGGAACAGGATAGAAGCTTAATGCAAATGCGTTTACAACACGATTAACTGTGCATGGGCATTTTAACCAGATCCATCCACGGTGCTCCAATTAGAGTTAATGGACAATAAAAGTCTATGTGCCTCACTCTGAAAGAGGTCTGTGCCGAGAGAAGATGGAGGCGGATGGTTCTCACACCCGTGGCACACATACAGCCAATGGGCTCTTTGTTGGGCCCTGAGGTGAGTGGGTCGGGCCATTGTGGCTGCTCTCCAATGGGGGAGCCATTTGTGTTTACTGAGATGGAACAAACTAGGTCAAAGTGCTGTTAGTATTACTAGTGTGCTAACAAGCTAAAGATGCTAAATGAGGGCAACCAGGCTAGAAGAAACATGAGTGACTAATGGCAACAAATAATTAATCAGGAAACTATTCATTACTGTTCAGCTTTTCAACTTAACGGTAAACACAGAATTGTCTACCTCAGCAAAAACAGGGTTTAGCATTTCATGCTAATGTTCTCGGCTAATCTCTGCAAGAAATTTTCCAGAGCTCATTGCTTTGGAGTTCTGACCCACTAAATGTTTGAACAACGGCCACAAAACAATTTTGTGGTTTTGAAGTGCTTTTCTGACACACGTTGTGCTTACTGAATGGCAAATGCCAACATGCTGAGGCGCAGATGATTTTTGCAGTTGTTTTGCTGCATCTGTAACTCGGCTGTGATCTTTGAGTGGCTTGGAAAAGTCGCAAGAAACTTAGCAGAGGCTAGTTTGGTTCTCACAACCTTCTCCGACCTGCTTGGGGAAACATGTTCTCCAGGGACGTGCTTGGCTCCTGCATGGCTGGACTGACCAGAACCGAGCTCTGTCAGATAGGGAAATCCATCTACTTTACAGTTACATGATGTATACATGTTTTTCTAATATGGACTTTACCAAATACAGCTGAGGGAATTTTTATAATGTAAATACCATAGATGCAAGATGAATTATTAGGTATGAATATCTGAAACATGTCAATCATGGATAAATACAAAGCTGATGGAAGACGGAATCAAATGCTTGAATTTGAGTCCAGCACACAGAACCATAATAAAAACTAAATTTTTACATTGTCATAACCAGGATGCTGGAGTGTTGTTGTGCTGTTCTAAGGTGTGGGGACGTGAACTACTTTTGTTACTTACCAGCGCAGACTTGCCGACACCTCCTGATCCGAGGACTACTAACTTGTATTCACGCATTGTGCAGTGTGTCCGTTAACTACCTGCAAAATGAGGAAAAAGACATTAAGCGAAACTCAGGAACCTTTGACCATTTTTTAGTAGGCTGGTAACATGAAATAGTCTAAAGCTGAGTGTTTAATTTATATGCATAATGAAGACTCCTGCCTACTCATTATCAGCTAATCTTGTTGGAAGGTTTCCATTGACACATCAACTTCCCTCATTTGCACGGCCAAATGATCTCACTTTTGCTTTTTTGTGTACGATCTCAATCAGCAGAAGCTATGTTGCCCACATAGGTGTTTGTTTTAGGTTGCATGGCGTAAACTCAGAGCTGTTTCCTTTAAAAAAAAAGCTTAGAGTGTAACAGTGTGGTGGGGTTGACACAGATCTGACACTGACTCACACACACACACAGATGTAAATTTCTTCACACCCTGTTTCTTGAGCATTCCTCTCGCTCTCTCTCTCTCTCTCTCTCTACTGCCTCATGCAACACTCTGTAATCAAATCATTCACAGACATAGTAACTGTCTTCATGCAGATACACAAATGCAGGTCTACACATCACACAAACCCTGTCCAAAACCAAACCTGGGTAGACTAAACATCTTCACTTTGTGTACCTAACTAGGAATGGGGTCAAAACAGTCACCCAACCACATGACCAGTAAACCCTTGTGACTACCCCTTCGTTTACGTGTTAAGAGTCAGATGTAATACATCTGTTCCCATCAATGTCTCACATACCACCCAGGCCTGAAACCTCAGAGGAGAGAAACAAGTTTAGGGTGGACAGCCTGTATCAGATCCAGCTCGGTGGGTTTAAGTAGGCATGACAGCCCGGAGTCTGGAGCCAGACTGACTGCGCACCAATAGAACCGATTACCTCTTACTTCTAATTTATTAGACACACAAGACTCTGCATTGCCTCAAAGAGATCAATGACAACACCTCAACACATCCACCGCTGTCATCCACGCTCCGCTTTCCGTTTACATTGGCAAAGTCAAGCGTGAGTAGCGGAGAAAGGAGTGAGGAAGGAATTGCACGGAATGCTGTATCAAAACAGAAAGATGCCGTATGAATGGAAAACAAGGAACACTTTTGTATAAGACGTGTCTGTCAGAGTCTGACAGACCCTGCCCTGTTAGACTCATGCACTGCATATGCAGGTGAAAATTCAGAGACTTTTTTGAAAGATTACTGTTACTGAATCTTCACATATGTTACATGAAATCTACTGTGCCACAGGGGAAAAAATGTGTTTTACCCAAGCTGGGAGTTTGCATTGTTATTGTTATTGAATGTGATAAGATTTAACAAACAAACAAAACTGTGCCATAAAAAAATACAATAAAAAAATAATAACTTTCTATTGTGTCATGTAAGTGGTACAGTACGGCACTTAAAATTCCAAAGTTGTGTGATCAATTTCCAGGGAACACACAAACTGAAACACGTATACACAAAATGCATGCATTTTCATCATGTATGCAATTGCTCTAAGTGCATTTTATAAATCTCACAGAACAGTGAAACACAGAACAGAACAGGCAAACAGTGACTACTACTACCATAACCAAGAGCTAAACTAGGAACAACAAAGCTCAAAAGTGCTAACAATAGCAATGGGTAGTTGACTCAAATACACCCTACAGTATATGTGTACACTCAATATGTAACTAGTGAAGTACAAAGTACAGCAACATAGTGTGTACCTTAGATTAGACGTTCTAATTATGAATATATGGAACAGGCCTGCCAATTAATACAAAAATATGGACCTGATTGCTATGGATTGTTGATATTACTCATGGAATCAATAGATTAAAGAAAAAACGGAACCATTCGAGTAAAAACAATACAAAACACTCTTTCAATACACAATGACCTTTGCAGAACACAAGCTAAAATATGACATTGTAATATGATTCACCAAATGCAAACAGCATAAAGAATAAAGCATCGCTTCACAGCTTTTTGTTTTAATACGACAAGTTATTATATCAATGATGGCACATCATTTCACACTGTCATGTTTATAATAGTTAACTCTCTGGAAGACATCTTAGCTGATGTTTTGTTCTCAGCTGTAATAGCTGGCTGGGACGATTACGCTTTAGATGGCTTTTTGGGTTAGTTGTATTGTTCTTTTCTTGTCAGTGTTTTTAAACAAAGTCAACTGGCTTGTTCATCTGCTTCTAGGCCAAGCTGTGGATCTCAGCTCTTAAACAAAGTCCATTTAAATGTTTCCTTACAAACTGACTCATAAAAAAAACACTAAATGTCTCTTTGAATAGCATCTCTTCACCTGCTGCTGTCTGCTGTGTGGGTGTTGTGGGCTGTGCATCTGACAGACAGCAGGCCGAAACCTTCATGTTTATTAATGGTACACACACCTAAATCTGAACTCTACATTGAGCTCTGAATTTGTGTGCAGTATCCAGCTACAGCACACACTGAATGTGATTTAAAAGATTTTAGTTTTTAGAGCACATGAATAATTCAAAGGCTTATTTATTTGATGACCACTTTAACTACAATTGTTAATAAAAGGTTATAGCGACCAAACCAGTGTTATCTAACTAGTATGATATATCAGTTTGAATGAACTTCTAAAAACAGATATAAAACTCGATATAGTTGTTCTCAACAAAAAAAAGAGCTTTAAAATTGAGAAAACAGGAGGTCACAAAAACATCATTGCACTGCATTTATGACTTCCTTCATGCTGTTTAAAGGAAACACTTGATCAGGAAAATCTTGAGAAGATGAGCAACATAATAATCTGCCTTTTATATCTTTGACCTTTACCACTCAATAACTGTTAATGAAAATTAGAGCTCGAGTCATAAATCTTAACACAGTCCTCAGACACCGAAACAATGATGCTGCATCAAGACTCAGGTTTGCGGTGATGTTGCAAGTACTGTGGGAGTTTGGGGTGGGTAGTCAAACAGTTTCAGCGGTCTTGCATTTATAAAAGAGGTTGACACTTGACAGGGTGGACTATGACAGGAAATCATGCATGATTCTAATCCTGTTCCCTTTGACACACCACGCCTCTTCTGGCCTATAAAGTTAAGATATAGCAAGCTGAGCTTAAAATATCTTAGCACAGATGTTGATCCAGAGATGAGTGACTTCTGTCTTGTTGACTTCAGTGTGACTAAGCAGAACATCCAAACGTCCAAATTAATCTTGGCTTTGGCCCATCCTATGACGTTTTACATGTAAGCATTTGGTGGCCATTTGACAGCCCATTTAGAAGATTTCTATTCTATTTCTATATACATTTCATTTGCATCAATACCTGTGTTTCCTGGGATTCAAACCTTTGACCTGTTTGGTTCCAGTTACCCGGAACATGAAAGTTTTAAAATCTGGATGTGGCCACAACATTGACTCAGGAAGCCAAACTAACATTATTAATACTAACAGATTTAACTGAATCCATGATGAAAAGGGTTCTGGAGAAGCTGATTAATGTTGTTAGCCCCTGTTTGATCATCGGCTAATACTGAAAGTGATTTAAAAGCTACTACTTGAAAGACAGACTAGATAAATTAAAAATAATCATCTGTCTTATGATTTGTGGACTTGCTCTGATGGGAATCGTCGTTTGATTCACCAGTTCTTGAGAAGGCTCAGTACAAGCTCGCTAAAACGTCTCATTTACACGTTGATAAATTATCAGGCACACTGCAAAGCTCAAGCCTTCAACGCTGTAACAGATCTCTCTCCTGCAGCGCTTTCTCTCCAGTAATTAACAAAGCAAGATACCATAGTGATGTTTAAGAGGATTATTACTGATTAAGAATCCAAAGCGTTTTTTAAAAGTGACTTGAGGTCAACTTGGAGGACAAAACAAATTAAACTAAACTGAATTCACTAAACTGAACTAATTAAATCTAAGCAAAACATTATGAAGGGAAAAATTGCTTTAGTTGTTACACCTCGGCATAAGTAAAAATTCTATATAGAACATTTCATGATTTTATTATTTTCCCTGCATCTGTAAATAACAATTTTAAAACATTAATAATTCAATGCAAGCTTTAATGTTAATGTTAAGCTTTTATATCAGTATTTGCTTAGTAACACCTATAGAAATAAATGAAAAACACAGCTTAGACAGCTTAGAAAACGCTAGTGTACATATTCAAGTGTGTGGGTGTGGGAAGCTCAAAACTGTATGTAAATGACTTTTATATATGTGGTTTGAAAGCCTTTTTCTGTGTGAAAGGAAGTGTGTTTACACCCAAGCTAAGCATGTTTAAAATAATGGCAGACAGAAACCACTGACAGACACAGAGTTTAAAACACCTGTTTCCCTGACAGCCTCACAAACGCACATGAGCTAATATTACTTAATATTACTTAACGAAAAATATAAAAATGCATCAAGGCCGTGGTTTACAAAAACCTCAACAGGTTGTGAAAGGAGGATTTCTAACCAAATGATGCATTTCTCAGTTTTAGTAACGTCTTCCTTTTTTTCAAAGTTTTTAGCACTTGATGAAGTGAAATCAGACGTAGATCAGATGAATCTGCTCTCAAAAGCTTCAAAACATACTCGGTAAAGACACTTATCTTTTGGGCACCTGCCATCAAACAGTCAAACCTGAAAGCAATATCGTAAATGAGAGAGAGGCCTGCACAAGCAAGTGTTTCTTCAAAACCCACGTTTTGACAAACAATTTAGTCTGACAACAAATACAATCTTTAGTCTATCAGTGCAGATGCAGTCATTCTTTGGAACTGCTGATAATCGCCTGTCTGCAATTGTCTGCCTGTTTTCCCACCTTAGTTATCAGTGTTTTATATACAAAGTAATACACACACACACACACACACACACACACACACACAATGTATGAAAATCAGTAATTTGTGCTGAGTATACATGTATACTCAATGTAAAATAATCACACAGTTATAATGAAAGATCATTTTCAAAGCAGCTTGAATTTGGTCTTATCTGCCTCACAGTAAAATGTGATTCAGTAAGGAGTGCTGACAGGACTCTAAGGAATATAGGCCTGTAAAGAAATACACTTAAATATGGTGTCGGACCATTTAAGCCATCAAACACGATTCTTTTTACACTGTATTGAAAATTACCTTTCTAAGCTTATCACAATGCAACTTCTTAATGCCCAGTCAGTTGTCTGGGCTACATTCAGCTGATCGCTGGGGAGAGAGTGCACCTGAAACGGCTGTATCAGCATTACAACTTGCTGCTGTTAGACTTCTTCTAAAGCCTGGCACACAAGCTATTGGTATCAGAGCACAAGAGGACTGTAAACCAAACACAAGTGTGCATCATAACATGCAAAGATGCATCAAAGCAGAAAAGGAGTGTAAAATAGAAGAAGAGGGTACCTTCTTGGTTTTGAGACATTTTAAGATCTGCTAATGACAAATTCTGTGGCATTTACAAATGGTTTTCCCTAAGACCACCCAAGTTTACAAATTAGCCTTACATTTTAAAATATATATTTTTAAATAATATTAGTTTATATATATTTTCAATTATATTCAAATTTATATTCAAATATATTTCTGCAGGCCGTGCAGAGGTTGCAGAGTTCGTTTTTCAAATCAGAATTTATACGATTATAAATCAACACTAAAAACAGAGAACAAAGAATCCACTTTAGCCAGAAAGTTGACGAGTCTTTCGCATGGAGGCAGGAGTAGGTGTAAACGTGAACTGACAGACTATAGACACCAAGCGTCAGTGAGAATGAGACATCTTGCCACTGCTGTGAGGAACAGACAGCAAGAATCAGATAGAAGCAGCAATGATGGTTGTGAATGTGTGACTGAACGATGCTGGGATGGACAGGGTGTGGGGTGTTGGAGGGGTGACGGTTTGGGTTCTCACATTTTAAAACCTTACAGAACTCTCCATTTCAGACAGATTCTTTGTGGCATGTGAGCACAGAGCTGGGAAAAGCTGGCATGAGTCAGTTTTGATGTGTGTAACGTTTGGGGGTTCGGGACTGGCACATGACTTGAGAAAGGGAAGCGTTTGCTGTACTGTGGGGACAATAGTCCACATGCATCAGTTGGGCTGGTTTTCACACCATGACTTTATTTAATGGAACCGATGTTTAAAACCAATGAACACCTCGCTCAAGTGCACTTCAGTAACATGCTGGAATTGCTCAGCCTTTATATAACATGCTCTGCCTTTATATTTGACTTTAGTTTAGTTATGTTTGTATTTAGGATCAAATGCACATTAATTGCAGCACTACATATTTTAAATAATGAAAGCAACTAAACCTCTAATGCACTTCTTTAGCATTTCTGGCATTAAAAAACATTCTAAGACAAAGAAATAAAGGACATTGACCACTGCTTCCATTTCAACTTATGCTGACACAAAGCAAATGAAATTACAAACTTGTAAATAGAAACTTCCTAAAGACTTTATCCTCAGATCTCACTGAATCAAAATCTAATTCTGCAAAGCTGTATATTATTAGCCATAAAACAGGTTCTGATTGGCTGTGTGATTCCGTGGCCAAAATTAGAAATTAGTTGCGTCATGCCTGGAATGGCACAATGTTATATGAATGCATGGACTATGCATCTACACTGCTAAGCTACAAAGCACTGTACGCTTTTGTTATTTGGCATTTGTTACAGTGATGCTGCAGTCTTCGGAAAGCAGACATGGAAACATACATGCATGCACACACCACAATGACTCACCACACATTTTCTACAAGCCTGAACAACCTGAATAAATAGAAAATCCCCAGGGTCTCTGGATGGAGCAGAAATGAGATGTATCAGTAAATCTAAGGCTGCATTGAGACCAGACCCTCTAAACACAGAAACAGCCCAACAGTGCCTAAAGCAGGGCTCAGCAATGATGTCAGAGGTCTAAATAAGCTTAATGACACCCTGGAAATGCCATCAACCTAGATCTTAAATCAATAATGCCCTGGCACTGTCTTCCTGCCCCTGCATCACTGCAGCTCAGGTTGGTCCATTTTTATCAGCACCGCTGTTCCATTTTTGTCCAGACTCTCAAGTTCTTCATGTCTCTTTTGGGTACCGAGGTAGCAATTAGTTGAAATGAAACCCCACTGGGAACAGAGATACGCACGAGTCCACATTCACTGCCAGATAGTCTATTTGAATGTGAGCATAAAAAGACCTCCTACCATACTATCCGGAGCTATTAACCCTCACACCCACTCTTGTAAAGGGATATGGAACGCCCCTTTAATGAACACAGGGCAACCCCAGCTGTTAAATGAACACAGCTGCTTCACCCCAGGTGTGATGGCAAGGCTTCTGGAGTGTAGTACAAATCCCAGTCATCAGGCAGCGAGAAGTGTCTCATAATATCATATCATATGTGACACACAATTTTGGAAGGCCATTGATAAGAACGTAACATCACGGTGCCAATAAGAAAAGCAGCGGGTCTTGGCGTGAGTGCAGCTATGAAGGGTTTCAAATTAACAACTGATCTCCACTTCACAGCACACAACAAAACACAACCACAGTGTATGGGTCTAAATAGTAGTCTAGAACACTTTAAAGCTGGAAGCATACTTTATTCAAGTACGCAAAGGCAGATGCCAAAGCACGTGGCCTTCAACATGTCCAGGGACAGGGAGACACCTGGAACAGCTTTGGCTTGATGTTATGAGTACAACTACAGTGTGGCAGTATTTCCATTTATTCCCCATGCGTTCAAGTCTGATACTCTGAGAGCCATTGTGAAATGAAAAAGATATACAAACTTTGGACCTTGGCTAATAAGCACATAGATCCAAGGTTAGGTCAATCACCTACAAAGGACATTCATCGCTTTGTGATTTTGCACTCCCCAATGGGCATTGAGATGCAACGTCAATTGAACACTCTGGAACTAAATGGAGGTCAGACCAACACAGGGTGAGATATTGCACTCTGCTTGTTTAGACAGAAACAGATGGCCCAAGACAATGTGGTTTGGATAGTTTCAACACCCCATGGGCCCATCGCCCCATTGGCTTGTACCCTGAACGCATCAAGCTCTCATCCAGTGTTTCTTATCCCACTTTAAGATCAACCAGCTGAGATCCTAGCATGATTTTCTGCCAGAAATTAATTTACCATTAACCCACAATTATCAATGCAATCGGATTGATAAAAGGCCAATTTTATTTGCTGCAATAACCAACAAATAAAAATTCAATTTGTTAATATTAAAAAAAAACAAAGTTTTAAAGAATGCCATGTGAGAAGAATGCTATTTTTTTTTGTAAAAAGTTACTGAAATATGTTGAACCAAATTATCAATAGCCACTTGCATTCTCTGTTGGTCATGCAAGGAATTGCAAACTCTTGTGGAAACTGAATTACTTCCAATTTCTGTCAGTATGAATGCTGTACAGTGGATGCTTGCACACAGCATTTCGATACATTTAGTAGTGAGCCACCAGACACAGCCCAACCACTTCCCATGAGTTCTCAGACTGCATTCTTGGATTGCCATTCCAATGGAATAACTCCAACCATTTTAACAGGATAAAGACACCAACACTTCATTGTTTGCAGACACCAACAGATGATTGAACAAACTGGGCTGGGCTGCAAATATGTACTCAGTATGTCAGGAAGCATGCAGTGAGAAATTCCGAGTTGGGCTCAGCAGAAATGCCAGTTGTTCTCGCTTTCAAGAAACATTATATAGAGGCCAGGACAAATACTATTGCAATGTGGTGGGGGAGGGGGATGGTCAGTGTTAAATTACCATAAAATTAGCACTTATGCACTTAGTTATGCATAGTTCCAAAGTATCTTCATAACTGGTGACAGTTATTTGGTTTGCATCTTCAATAATCTAGATCAACATCCGGTGCAGTAAAACAATTACACTGTTGCCTCTATCAAAACTCAAAGCAGCGTTTGGTCCACAAGGTCACAGTTTACACTGCTCTGTCATTACTCAAACAACTACTGTCAATATGGGTGATGTCAAAACGCACACCTCTGATGGAGGAATAATTCACTACAGGCATTTAAAATCCCACACACATTAACCCAAATTGGCCTGTACCAGAAAACAATGAATCCTATTAACGTAACTGTGATTAATTGATGCTATATAAACAGATGACAGGGTAGCCACTGTATGCAGATACATGCTGGTAATGCTATATATAATCTAATGTATAGCTATGGGCTCTAATTAAGACTGGGCAATACATCTAAGATAAATTCATAATGATTTTGTAGCCAATACATAAACCAAGCAACATGAATAACTGCAGTGAATTTAACTATGTGTCAAAGTACAAGTATGAGCTGAGACAGGAATATTGTAATATCTCTGATTTAACCACCTGAAGCAAAAATGCAGATGAATGTTTAATTCCCAACTATGTTCAATGAAACTGGTTCAACAATAGATTTAATCTTGTCCAGCTAACAGCTAACATGATAAGTTAACGAGAACAAACAATCAACAATTTATAAATCTTTCTTGATATAAGTTTTTTATGTAAGTTCGTTGTGCCTTAACTCCAGCATTAACTCATGCATTAATTATATTGCCTAATTGCAGCAATATTCAAACTTCATTTTACAACTGTAACCTACTTTTAGCTTCTTAAAGAAATAAAATGTAACTTTAAAGGAGAACATCTGACATAATGAGCAGATAGTGTGCTGAAATCTAGCTTGGCTACACAGTTAAAGCCTCCCACAAAATAGTCACCACTCATCTACAAAGCTCAAATAAACAATCTGTGCAAAACCCACGCCTGCAGACAACATAATTGCTTTCTAGTTTTCACCCATGGACTAACAGTGTAATACAGTCCAAATTTGTCTGATCATTGCAACTCTCTGATC
>JBAJNP010004963.1:0-30945 GCA_036877545.1 Yasuhikotakia modesta | reverse complement strand
AGCCCAGCTTCGGCGCGCTCCTGCTGCGCTCCACCGGGGGTTTGTAGTAACACTGTCCGTTCAGCAGCTTCCTCAGGGGGACCAGAGGGATCGTTTGCTCCCCTATCAGCTGCTGCTGCTGGTGCCTGGCATCGTCCCTTCGTTTGAGTCTTTTAAACTCGGCCAGGGCTGTGGCCGAGGTCTGATACAGGAGCAGCGCCATGGCCTTCGCCTTCTCCGGCTTGGACACCAGCACGGCGTGGCACCGCAGCATCACCGCCTTGTGCTTCATCTCATGCCGGTAGATCCACGCGAAGATCTTGGGGAGCCGCGGGTCGGCCACACAGTACGTGATCCGGTGCAACAAATACAGGTGTCCGGGTCTCTTGGCTTTCTCGTCCAGGTGCACCATGCGAATGCCTTGGGAACTGATGGTGAGCTTCATCTTGGTGCCGTTCTTGCCCATCTCGCTCTTGCCCCAGATCTTGCTGACGGCCACGTCCGTGCATCCTTCCCCCTTGGACTGGATGGTGGTGGCGTTGCCCAGGTACAGCACCGTGTACGTGGGGTCCTCGCTGGTGATTTTGACCTTTTTCCTCTTGGATTTAAACATGCTCCCGACCCTGTTGAGCGCGCTCTCCGGGCACGACTTGGCGAAGGAGGTGAGCGCGGAGTAGTTGAGGCTCACGGCATATCCCTTCTGCTTGGACTGCTTGTCCTCCTCTATCAGCTCAAACTTGTTCTTCTTCCACGGCAACATGTTGAGGATGAAGAGGGATAGATGTGCACTGCTGTGTCTATTGCGCGTAACTTCTGGCTGGATGTAGGCTGCGATCATCTGTCGGCTGGGTTAAGACATGTTAAAGTCGCACTTGCTGGCTGTAACCAGAGCATCACACGATAACACTGAGCTGTACGAGCGTCTAACTCAGGCTTAAATACAGGACTGAACCAACTCAGCCTGTCAGAGGGGTTGCAGAGTAAAGACAGTACCAAAACATGGTCTAAAGCACCTCCCCGTGCTGTTTATTTACTTGTTTGTTTGTTTGAGGTGTTTTGTTTGTTGTTTTCTTGTCTGTTTTGGCCAATGCTTGAAAAGAATAAAGTGACCACCTTAGTTGCATTTAAACTAATAGCTTTAAATATTCTTTACTAACATTTAGGTGTAAAACTCTATTCATTTTTGAAGTATATTAAAACCAATGTCCCAATGTAAACGCACCACTTAGTACCACACGTGTTATTATAGCTACTAAAGCAACATTTAATTATAAACAACATGCATTCATTATTTTTACTGATTTTGCAGTTTTAGACATTGTGGAAAAGATTGAAATGCGTAAAAATCTACAACCTGGTACAATAAATGTAAATATAACCACTAAACCAACATATATTATTACTAGTATTACCAGTAATAGTACTAGTAATAGTTGGTTGCATTTTGGGCGAATGCAACTTGTTATGTGCTGCTCTCTACTGGTTGAGTCTCACACCTGCAAAAATGAATGTTCACGTATGGACTGAAGGCTGCAGTTCTGTGTTTTGGTGTTAGGTGGCAGTAGAGGTTTAAACAGACAGTGAACAAAATACACCACAGTGACAGTCCAAACATTTTTGACAATATTTTATCAGCAGTCAATCATAATGAACATGACAGCATCTTTACAAACAGCACAACATCATTACTGACAGTGTTTGGCTGTCTGAGTGGAATGTCAATCTGAAACAAATCGCTCTGGACCAAAACCAACTGAACTTTGTTTTATTCACAGAACAGGAAAGCAGTTAAGCATGTTAAATGGGATCAGAGCTCAGAACCATGACTTCTGTCTCAGTGTGTGTAAGAACCTCTTTACTGCACCAGTATGCAACCACCTCAAACATCTTAGCAACACCTTGGCAACCTCCCACAACATGCTAGTGACATGTTTCACACGAGCAAGCACCACTTTGATTTTCTTCATAAAATGTAAATATATTTCCATTTTATGGAACATTACAGAGCAGCTGTAATGTGAAGGTGGTTTTGTTGTTCCAGAAACTCATGCGGTTAAGAATTGTTCTGCTGTTAAAGATGTGATAAAGGAACAGGGCAGGACTTTTCTGAATCGGAAGTGGCACAAAATGCTCAATGTTTGTTCTACAGGAGATTTGGCTTCTGCTCTGCTGTGGTAAGAGCAGATCTGTTGATGTCCAGTCAAAGCATAGAGAACAGAGCGCAGTCTGATGTGTCTGCTAAAGATACAAATATAGCTGGTGAACAAATGGGATGAATGTGATGTCATTATAAGTATTTAAAAGCTTCTATAATCTTCTATTTGTGTGGGTCATGACTGAACGTTTGTGACAGTGTTTGTTTTATATATGCTTGTATAATTCACATGAAGAATGAGAATGAGGACAGGGCAGATGATGTTACACTTTAAATATGGAAAAGGAAAGTGTTTTCTATAAATGTAGAAAAGTTAAGTAGGTCTTCTGCTGTAGCTTCGTGTGAGAGGCTCTTTCATGTCTGCATATATTCCAACATGGCACGTGAAGACGTGTCACACCTAATCCAATGTGTTGTGATGTGTTTAAATGTACGAAAATGAAAATAAGGAGCTACTTTAACACTCAGAAGAAGTGTGTGCTTTACAGAAGGTCTGAATCTTAGTAAGTAAAGTGGTTCCAAGTCAAGCAGATCTGATCTCATGTCACCAAAAATCCAGACAACAGCTAAACTATCTGTCAATTAAATACTGTAGTTATTTAACACAACCTTGTCTACTCAGTTGGAGTGCATTTTAAAGTTTAATAAAGAAGTAAAATGTGATATAGTGTTTATTTTTGGCATATTTTGCACTGTAATCAAAAGCTAAATTTTGCAGACGTTTTATTTCTCTTGACGTTTGCTTACAAAGCAGCAGATAATGTGACATGATATTTGTCAAACCTCAGAGCCGGTCTGAGTATTGTTACCATCTTTAGAAGTGAGATCTGATGCGTTTCCCTCGGGCACCGAGTCTCTCAATTGTCATTCTCTTCCCTCTCCAGAATCACAGCGGTGATTAATGTGATGCTTCTGAAACGCTTATCAGCTGCTCGTTTTCATAGACCGTACAGACCAGTGACAAATGATGGGAGTGTCACCCGACTGCCCTGTTTAAAACAATATCACCCTTTCATAGGCTTGCCAGGTCAAAGGTCATTTCCTTTATTTTGATAGTTTCTGCCAGTTTATTTGAGCTGGGCTGGAAAAGGCCCAGCAGTTGAGATAAGCTGCAGGCCAGTCAAATGTCCTCCTGGTCGCCTGGCACAGCCTGTGACTGTCTCTCCTGCTCTGTGTGTCTCAGTCTGTCTTGTTTAACAGATTTAGAAGACCTCCTTGAAGCCTGATATAGGCTGAACTTAAATCTGCATCACTTCCAGATCACAGCTGTGTGTCACAAGCACTACACACAGATTTTACTTTCTTAACTCCTTACTGGGTTCTGAGCCCCAGACTGGATTAAACTGCCCTTTGATACTTAACTGTGCTGAGCCATCAATTCACAGATCATCGGTCATTGACGTAATAAATGGACGTTGCTCCTGTCTGATGTCACTAAACTCTGTCTGGGCATCTGCAGGACGGCTGCACAGGCTTCACAGGGCCTGAGTTTGTCCCTAATCCTCTCCTCGCCTTCAACTCTGCGAAATGAAAGCAAACTGTCCAGTTTGTTTAAATAGGTGGAATTCTGTTTGCACATCTGATTTGAAGCACGGATTAAACGTTAAAGCTGAAGTTGTGTGTGTGTGGGAGGAATTCTTGTTTTCTTGTGGACCGGCACGTACATCACTTTGAACTCGTGGAGTCAGTTCAACTTCTAACTTCAGGCCCTTTCTGAAGCGCCATAATCCACTGTGTTAGACTCATAACATCATCTGTATTTTAATAATCTTGTGTTTACACTGAATATTCATCAGCATATTTCATGCATATTGTTGTTGTGGTTTTATCACGTCCTACAAGCTGAATACCCAGGATGTGAACATAAGCTGTTAGGATAATGTTAGTTTGATTTATTCAAACATTTATTCAGTTACAAAATCTTGTCTTGTTGTAAATCACAGAGGAGCTGTTACTGCTCAGACTTCAGTGTGACTTTACAAAATGTGTCTCAAAGGTTAGAATGACCTTTGAGCCGGCAAATATATAACAGATGGACTCATTACATAATGATAATACTCAATATAAATTGATAATACTCAATAAAAAGTTTCTATTATTTCATGAGTTCAGGTTTGGTTAACCTAACACACTAACCTAACGTGAAGAAATCATTGTGTAACAGAATCCGTCGGTTCATCTGACATCCTGTATCTTCACACAATAAACATTTATCTCCCTGTAACAGTAAGTATGATGTATGTTTATTATAACATGTGATTAGATCACTAATGGCTGGTCGCTCAGTAAGTTTCTATTGCCACCAATGAGCAGAATATTCTGAATAAACTTTCCCTTAAGATGAAACGAGATGGTAGAAAATCATGTTTTTATTCTTTCTGTTTGTATTTTTCATATTTATTGATATTGGTCAGAAACAGGTCGACAATAACCAAAAACAAGTAATTTTTTAACTTAAACAATAGGCTCCTTTATACATAATGTGAAGATTAATAGAAATATAATATATATAGATCATAATCATTTAAAAAGCAGTAAAATAACACGTCTGAAGCGCATAACACACGCGCAACATCATCCGTCATTAACCTGCGTCCGTCCGCATCTCCATCGCGCTGACCTCATATCCGGCGCGTCACTTCCGGACAATACGAGCCAGATCTGGGCAGTCTGGCGCACAGACGTTCATCTGCTGTCAGCAGCACAGACGAACCGGACCGTGTTTCGTTATCCGCGATCATTTGTCTCTCATCATGACCCGGAGGTGATCGCCGGTCCCGGTGGTTCTGGGTGAGTGCGATTCATCCCGTTTATGCGCCAGTAAACACGTGCTGTTCACACGCACGGGTCTTCATTGAGGTGTCAGTATGAAGTCATGGCTGCCTGCGTGTGTTTAAAGGTTTATTTTAACCGTGTGTGAGAGATATGAGGTTTATTTTAACCGTGTGTGAGAGATATGAGGTTTGTGACTCTGTGGTATTGATTATATCGCTCTGTGGTGATTTGTACAGACCCCAGCTCATATCCAGCATGTGTTTGGCTTGTGTTTTGCGTTAAATCGTCTGTGTTGTGTGTGAGTGAAATGAATGTAGATCTGGGTGATAGAAAGATTTCGTATTAGTGAGATGTTATCTGTGTTGTTTATGTATAAAGTGGTATTTCAGGTATTATATGATACCTGTTATCCTCCGGCCAGTTTTGCTCTAGGGGGCGTTTCTTCCAATTTTAAGCATTTATTTAAAGTTTAATTGGTGACGCGTTACAATAAGGTTAAAATAAAGTTACGTGAACAACTTTATTTGCATCGACTGGCAAAAATGAAGTGCAGTGAAAATACTTTTATTGCTAGATAGTGTTACATAAATGCATTAACTGATGTTACCTATTGGAAACTTATTGTGAAGTGTTACTGTATAAAAACTAAACTGTATCACATGTGCTGGTTGGGTTGTGAGTTGGTGTAAATCTTCTAATCGCAGACCCTGATGTTGACTAAAAAAGCTCTGTTATATTTGTTAACCACCCACAGTCTCTCTTTAGCTGTAATACACTGTCAGTTTCTGCGTAGTTCACATTTTGCATCTACTTTGATCGTTGTAATATTTAACTTGTGCTGTTACGTTTTTGTAGCTGTTTTGTATTGTCATGATGTTTGTGTTTCACTTGTTATTATAATTGTTGGTATCTGCAGTGATCATTACGGTTTATCTCCTCAGTCTGGTGAGATAAAGCTCTGAGATGAAGACACTTAACTGGTTTTATATATATGTTGATTTGTGTGGAGTCATTTCAGTGTGATGTTGCGGAGCTGGAACTGAAGTTCACCTGTGTGGTTGTTCTGTCATGTTTTGAGGAGCTTTGAGGATTGACTCAGAATATTTTGGGCAGGTGCTTCTGTAAGACCTCGGCGTGTGACAAAAGCTATTCTGATGTTGATGTGCGACATATTGTGACACGGTGCAAGTCTGTTGAGCGGCTCTCAGACTGCTGTCAGAATCCTGGATGGCTGAGGTACGAGACCTTTCTGGCCGCGTATGTGTCGTTTCCCTACAACACGACCCAAAAACACTCTGGACAGGGAGGTGTGATGACAGAGTGAGACTGAAATAGTAACAAATGTAGAATTTGGGACCAAAGTGTGAACCAGAATCCACAGATTTACAGCCAGCAGTCCAACCTTTGAAACGCCCCTCCAGAGAAACATGTGATAAGTTTATATATTACATTACAATGTTACCTTACATTACATTACAGTGTGTAACTTATATATTGAATTACAATATGTATTTTATATATATATTCATTATGTTGTACTACTTTCTTATTCATTTACTTTAGCTGGCACAACTTTAAAACACCAGCGTTACATAAATATAATCTCTTGAAGTTCTACAGTTTTTTCTTTCCAGAAGAACATGGACAATATGAGCTGCTAATCCAAGACCATGTGGTCTGACTCTGGTCTTTATTCTGTCTGATCTTTTGTTTTTATTTCTGCTCACCGCCGACTGTTGTAAGACTTTTTCCTCGGCTAGCACACCTCTGTTTTCCTGAAGAGTCCTCTTTGAAATCTTTCAGTGCTCAGATCTTTATTCTTTCACACTGCCTTGACCGGTCGATGGTTTTCTCTCCGACTGTAAAGTGTTGCCGTACGATCAAGGACGTCCTGACATCTTATATGTATCAGAGTGTTAAGTGTATCAGAGTGCTTGAGGTTTTTGCTTGCATAGCCGCTTCAATGGATCTATTAACTAAACACTTCACTGGATAATTACTGCAGGAGAAGGTTAGAGAAGATTTGCAGGTGTTTGCTGACGTTACATCTTGATGTGATTTGGTTACACAGGCCGTTTAAATGTGATGAATGTGATGTTATGAATGAACTTCTTCACCAGGATAGTGTGAGTTCTGTGAGAACGTTTCTTATGCTCAGAAGCTTTGAGATATTGTGCAGCTGTTTTCTTCATCCACCGTCTGCTTTGATCACACTTTCTTCAGCAAGTTTTTGACCACAATCGGATTAGAGAATTTCTCTGGGCTTTTCTTTGAAAAGGTACAAACAAAACATGTTTTTTTATGCATCCATAAACTCATTCAGCTCATTGTTAGCTGTACAATGTTAACTGTGATTAGTGGAAAATGTAGAAGAATGTTTCCTATTAAAGTAAAATAATTCCTATTAATTCTTCATAGACAAGCATGTAACAAAAGTTCCTGCTGGAAGGAGGGAAAGAAGAATGAAGTGGATAGAGGATGTGAAAATGTTTTTTAAGTGTTTATTCAGTGATTTTGCTCTTGCAAAATTCACTCCTTTGGGTTGTTCAGCATTTATTTTTCTCAGAATGTTGCGAGATAAACGTTATATTAATGTAGTTGTTGAGGAAACCACCTTTATTTTGTAAATGTATCAAATCAACAAAACATACCAGTTTGATTCACCAGCCTTCCCTGATCTGAATGCCTTGTGTTGTTTTTGAATGTTTTGAATGTTTGCCTTGCTTATTGTTTCATCATCTTTATCTTCTATTTTCCTGCTCAGTTTTATCTTTATGAAATGTAACACACCTATTTTGTGACACATTAACCTGACGGTTAACTCGGGTCCTCGGCCGGGGCATCTAATTATTAAACTATCAGGCTGCCTGTCTGTGTAAAAATGCTCTGTCATTGTTCAGAGGGATTGTCCGGCTGTCTCTGGGTCATGTCTCTGGGTTTCAGAGGTTAGACTGACAGTCTGAATCTGCAGTCTGAGGATGTAGGTCATGAGCACACAGTCATTCTGAGGAACAGAGGAAACCACGAGACCAGACTTAAGGTCAAGTGTCTGTGACCCACCGGTGTGGGAAACTAAATCTGTTGTTCTAATGTGCCGTGATTAAAAGGATCTGTAAAGCCCCTTTAAACCCAAAATGTGAACTTTGTTCTCTGATGGCTTCCACAAATGATTGTGTCTCCATCGCTAGGCTGTTGTTGTTGTCTGGCGGACGGTGTGGGCCTGCAGAACGGCTTGTTTTTCTGGTGAAACAGGCTGTAAATTGAGCTAGCGGCTGCGCACTCACTCAGCATGGTGTCGGGAATCTTTGCTGATCGAACAGCTGTAAGAGGCTGAATAAGTCGTGCGTGTGCAATGAGATGTTGTCTAACAGGCATTGTAAAATCTGGCTGTCACTCTCTCGTACCCGGGACATTTACATTCATGTATTGTATGAGCCCAACAAATTAAACTGGAAGGTTACAGGTTCAAATTCCAAAAAGATTTATCGTGACAGACTGTCACTTGTTTATTTGGAGCAAAAGATTGTATACTGATATGCTGTTATTATATCTAATCTTTAATTTCATTTGTTTGGCTGGTTATCATGGCTGATTAAATGACAGGTAAGTAAGTGGATAAATGATGGTAACGTTTGACCAACCAATCAGATGAAGTCTAGCATTGCAGGGCCAGGGTGGCTCGGTATCATCTGAGGTATTCAGTCTCTGAGCAGATACCATGAGATGTTTTGCACTCTGAGTTTAAATGTCCTGTGGGCCTCTCACTGAGTTTCTCATGAAGACCTTCTATATTCCAGCCTGACACTGACTGATTCCTGATGTACAGATGATGAGTTTTGTGTCATTAGTGTCTTTGTTCAGATGTTTAAATCAGAGCACTAAACCTATGCTTGTTGTCACTGTCGGTTATAACAACAGTAAATCTTAGAAAACGTTCCTCTCGCGTCTCATCTGAGAGAGTTCTGCTGCCGGATCATCAGTGTTTGTGATGTATGGCTTTTAATTAAGATTTGCTCTTTGTTTCTTCTCAGGAGTCCAGATCTGCGCGGTGAGAGAGAAAACGAGAGAGGCCACTTTAAAGGTGAAGGGATTGATCCCGATTCTCAAGGTATGGATAACTGCACCACAGTTACCTAGGCAACAGATTTGGGTTTTACCCTACAAGGTGAAGATTCACAAAGCAGTTTTGGGTCTCAGAACAAGAACCTAAGCCCAGGTGGTTCCACAGGTAGGCGAAAACAAGCGTGTGCTAAATGACCGCTCGCCTATTTAATTGAGACTCTTTGTCATGCCTCGTGTTTCCTTGCATTCATTGTTTCTCCATTGTCTAAAGGCTGCCGTGTTCTGCCGAGAACCACAGTTCTGCCGACAGCAGAACATACCACTGCACGGCCGGGAAAATTGTAGGAAGGGCTCAGCCCGGAGCTTGATTTCCCCTCTGTGTGGTGTGTTGTACGGGTGCCGGAGCAGATTAAAATCAGGGCCTGTGGCTGGGGCAGACTGTGACCGCTGACCCCATTCTGTACGAAACAAACACTGTCCTGCTTTACCCTGGTGTCAAGGTGTTTAAAACGTTTGTTTCCTGCGCTCTGAGCTGCAAACATCAACAAATAAAGTTTATTGAATGTTTTTAAATAGATTGCAAATATTTATAAAAAAGTCTTTTAATCAAAATTAATTTTTTCTAAATTATGACAGGTCTCACAGAATTTGTGCTTTGAAAAGAATGACACATTTTTTGTTACGCCAGATGAAAATCTCTTCACAACAGCAATAACATCTTATCTTATCTTGTGTGGAAACCGTGGGACCATAAAATGTTTGTCCAGTCAGTGCATTCTGACAGAATACTATTACAGTCCTACTTATGTCAAATTATATGTGCATTCTTGTGTTGGTGTGGCTTCGGGGTCAAAGTAAAGGCCGGGTGGTTCTTATGTGTTCAAAGCTAGGTTGCTGTTTTAGCCTCTCTGAAGTTGCCCATCATAAGTTTAAGAGTAACTGTTGTTTGATGTTTGAGAGTTTTCACTGTCTGCTAGGAGAGACACATGATGAGTGTCTGAGAGACGCTCTGGTTTGGCAGCTGCAGTTTTTGATTGTAACAGGAAGTTTCTCCAGACTGTGTTTGTGTTTATGTGCATGTGAGTGTGTGTCAGTGATACTGTCCAATGATATAACAGCTGGTGTTGTGCCTCTCGTACACACACACACACACACACACACATTCATGTGGTCTCTGCGTGTGTCTGCAGGAGAGCAGCACTGAAGTTCAGGATGGAGAAGGAAGATATGAAGATTGTCAACAAGGGTTTGGAGGATGAGATGGTAAATCAATGTCTCTCTCTCTCTGCCTCTCTCTCTGATTTACATTGTTATTTTGCATTAGCGATCAGGACGTATATTGGCTGCTGCTTGTTTTGCATGTGGTTGAGGTGAAAGTTACTTGAGTTTTTGTTTTAATTCATTTATTCTTATTCTTTTTTGCATTTGTTTTCTCATTTGTTTACTTCGTTTTTTCATTTGTTCATTAATTTTTCTGTTTATTATTTTTCATTTATTCACATTTTTGTTTTTTTCATTTGTTTGTTTCATTCATTTATTCATTCATGTTTTTGTTTGKTTTTTTATTTGTTTTTGTCGATTATTTGTTTTTGTTGATTTTTGTTGATATTTTTGTTRTTTGTTTGTTGGTTTGTTCTGTAGGAGCTCAGTGGATATCGACTGTGCCGATGGAAGTTGGTTCTGGTGAGTTTCGGTGGTCTCTGCACGGGTGGTTTTCTTTTTCTTTTGCTCTACTGGATGCCTGAGTGGTGTGTGAAGACCACCTGCACACGGACCACAGTCAGAGACGCGGAGGTGGTCCTCTTACAAAGCACTGTACGTATTAACGCTGGTGTTTCATTTCTGGGTCAACGGTTTCTTTAAAAACTACGTCTTCATTTCATCTTGATGATAATGTTAAAAATAAATTGTTACGTTTTAACAACATTCACTTCACATTTTTGCAAGATGTCCTAACAGGAAAGTTTCTCAGAATGTTGGGTGACATTCACACAACAGTCACACAACAGTCACACCTTGTTTTTCAAGTATTTCAGCCATAATTCCTGTAATATTTGTCACCCTTTAATCCTCCCCAGCTTTACTTTTACAGCCATATTAGCAAAGCAAAACATTGCTGTATGATTTCTATTGTTTTGTATATGTGTTAGGAACATTTTGTTTTGTGTTTGTAATGGGTAATCCTTCATTGGGTGTGTTTGGGTGTTAACGGTTTGGGTTTTTCGGTCACAGGACGAGTTTAAGCGCTGGTTCCGAGCGAAGGTTCGGCTGATGCTGGCCCCTGGAAAAAACCCTTACGACAACCTGACCTTTCAGACCACCTCCCCCCAGGCCAATGACCACGCCCACAACCAGCCTGACTCCGCCTCTCAGAAAACCACCAGGAATGCACAAAACCAGCATGTGCAGGTGTCATGTCAAACTTAGTCTGTCACAAATCAATAAAACTGATCATCAGTTCATTCATTCATTTTTTTTGTTGGTGTTTCTCCACAGATTCGTTATTTTACCCTCCACAGCACTAAATACTTTTGGAATGACCACATCCAGAATTTTGATGTATTAAAGTAAGGAAACAGGAAGTCACTGATGATTTGTGTAATCTTTGCCCTGTGGGTTTGTGGGTAATGGTGTTAATACTGCCGTCTGTCCCGATTTACAGAGGCCTAGAAGACCTGGCCATGACCTGCTCCTCTGTTCACTCGCAGCACAACAGAGGACTCGGCAAAGACCAGCAGGAGTACAGGTGAAACCTTCAATGTGTTTTGAGATTGTTGGGCTTAACGTGAGTGTGTCTGACCTGTTACTGTAGTTACCTGTACATGTTCTGTAAATTGTAGCTAAAACACACTATTCTTAAACTTTAGCTTGCATTTGAAGTATTGGATTAGCTTGTGGTGGTTACTAGGCAACAGTTTTTTGTCTTTGGATATCTGTGTGTTTAGCAGCCGGCTTTGACCCGGTTACCTAAACCTCTTTACTTGTTTACAGGTCCAGAGTGGATCATGCACTGTGTCAACAAACCTCACGTCTTTATTCTTTCTCTTGTGTTTCAGGAGATGTTTCTTCGGTCTGAATGAAATAGACGTGAAAGTGCCTTCTCTCTTCAAGCTGCTAGTTAAGGAGGTATGAGTGTGAAATGCGACACTGACTGACGGGATGACACGGCACCGACTGCGCTTCTCTTCTTCCTCGTGAAGTTGAAATGAAGAATTTAGATGTTCTTCCTCTTTCTCAGGTCCTCAATCCTTTCTACATCTTCCAGCTCTTCAGTGTTATCCTGTGGTGTACAGATGAATATTATTACTACGCAATGGCCATAATCCTCATGTCCATTATATCAATAGCTACCTCTCTCTACACTATTAAAAAGGTGAGTGATCCATAAACACGACATCAACGTCTAAAAGAAAAGGATTTTATAAAAAAAAAGCACAGAAACTTCTAAATACCTCAGCCTGGTATTACAAGACCAGAAATATTTATAAAGAAAATAACTAGTTTGATTTCATGTGGTTTGTAAAAGCTAACTGATCTCAGAGCAGTTTGTGTTAATGGTTAGTTAGCCAGCAGATTATCTGTTCTCTTGTTTCCAGTCAGGAGAATATTTGATCATGTTTTTGCTTTCGTAGCAATATGTGATGCTGCATGACATGGTGGCGACACACAGTACTGTCCGAGTTACCATCTACAGGGGCGACAACGGTACGATCAGACACATTTCCTCTCTCTAACAGCAGTTTGTTTGTAATGACGTGGCGTCATGATGAGTCAGCTTCCTTTGCAGGGCATTGTGGGTAATGAGTGCTCTGCTGAGGCAGCTGCTTGTGCTTTTATTTCACGCTTTCATTTCTCCTGTCTCCTTTTTCAATCATTTGTGCTGCACAGAAACGGAGGAAGCCCTGTCCACAGATCTGGTCCCCGGTGATGTCATCGTGATCCCTAGCAACGGGACCATCATGCCCTGTGACGCAGTGCTTATCTGTGGAACCTGCATCGTTAATGAGAGCATGCTCACAGGTGATTGGTCATGACAGATGTGATGTCATCAACAGCGATTAAGGGCTGTCATGTCTCTCACAACAGTCCCTCCCCCTCGTTTAGTGATGGACGATTGGTTGATTCTGCTGGTGGGCTGGACTTCATTTATTTTAGGGGACTTATTGATTTTTCCCAGGTGAGAGTGTTCCCGTCACAAAGACGGACCTTCCGAACCCGCAGCTGGACAAACGGGGCGGGGACGATGATGTCATCTACAGCACAGAGGAGCACAAGAGACACACGCTCTTCTGCGGCACGACTGTCATCCAGACGCGATACTACACCGGAGAGAAGGTCAAAGCTGTGGTGGTGAGAACCGGTGAGAGTCGCCTGTCCGTTTGTGCTGCAACGTGTGTGTCTGCTCACAGATCTCAGGTCAGTTTCATGGGTTTTCTTCAGGGTTCAGCACCTCTAAAGGGCAGCTCATTCGCTCGATCCTGTACCCAAAACCCACAGACTTCAAACTGTACAGAGACGCCTACCTCTTCTTGCTGTGCCTGGTGGGCGTGGCCAGCATCGTCTTTCTCTACTCAATGGTCATGAAGATTATCAACCAGGTCTATAGATTTGTCCCATATATACATATGCATAGTATATGAATAGTGTGTGTGTGTGTGTGTATATATATATATATATATGTACATATATATACTGTGTATATACTATATTTATATGACATCATCTGCTCTATATATGGCACCAGGAATCAATAAAGGAGATTGTCGTCAAGTCTCTGGACATCATCACCATCACGGTCCCTCCGGCGCTCCCCGCAGCCATGACGGCCGGCATCGTGTACGCCCAGCGGCGTCTCCGCAAAGTGGGAATCTTCTCCATCAGCCCTCAGAGAATCAACATCTGCGGGCAGCTGAACCTGGTGTGCTTCGACAAGGTAGAGATGAACCCTCTCCACTGAAACCTCACTGGACCTTCTCAAATATCTGTTTGGTGACCGAGGTTTCTGCATCATTTCAGACAGGAACCCTCACAGAAGATGGTCTGGACATGTGGGGAATTCAGCGAGCAGAGGAACGCAGGTGCAGTCTTACTTTTGTTTAGTGGTTAAAGTTAGACTTCTTCTGTCTGAGAGGAAGAAATCTCTCTATTTTTCTCCGTCTCTTTAGATTCCACCTTTCAGAAGAAAGAGCTGATGAGAAAAACTTGGTGACGACAAAGTTTGTGTCCTGCATGGCCACCTGTCACTCCCTCACAAAGATCGAGGGGCAGCTTTCTGGAGATCCTCTAGACCTCAAGATGTTTGAGGCCACAGGCTGGGTCAGCGTTTGTTTGAATGTTCTCCCTCGCTTTTTGGTTTTTGGTTCTTTCTGAGATCATAAAAATGTTCTTTGGTGGTGTGATGAAATAATTCCAATTTGATGATCTTTAAGCTTGTAGTTTTCTATAATGTTGTATAAATCAATTTTTGCTGTGAATTTGCATTTGTCTTGATGTTCTTCAGATCCTTGTAGAAGCCACAGAGGAGGAGACGGCTCAACACGACCGCATTGAGCTCACGTACGTAAAACCTTCCAATCAGCTTCTGCCGCCACCAGTCATCTCACCTGATCAGGACATGGTAAGTGACCAATTCCATGTTTTTGTAATTGTAAACATCTGTAGATTTGAAACGTTTTTCTGATATGTTCTGCTGTTCTTCTCAGGAGCTGTCTGAACTGTATGAGCTTTCGGTGGGTACAGTGGCAGGTTTTTTATGAATGATCTGTTTCATAACAAATGTGTTTGACAGATTTATGAGCTGTGTGTGGTTTCTGCTGTGACAGGCGTCATATATGATCGGCATCGTGCGGCAGTTTTCCTTCTCCTCCGCTCTGCAGAGGATGAGTGTTGTCGTTCGTCAGATCGGAGAAAGACGAATGGATGCTTACATGAAAGGAGCCCCTGAGGTCGTGGCAAGTCTGTGCAAAAAAGAGACAGGTCAGAGGTCATCCGTCCATTATCATCTCCTCTTTTTGAGTTCTGATCAGTTGCGTAACACTTTCTGGTTGTTGTGTTTTTTACCCACAATGCATCACAGTGCCTGAGGACTTTGCAGATGTTCTGGAGGACTACACCAAACAGGGGTTCAGGGTCATCGCTCTGGCCCACAGACGGCTTGAATCCAAACTCACATTTCACAAAGTGCAGAACATCAACAGGTTTGGTGACCGTGTTTATTTGCTTAAGACTGATCTGAGACCTGTAACCCAGACAGATCAGACATAGTCAAAGCTGAAGTATTATTTAGAAAGAACTGAACTAACTGTTTTCTGTGTAATAATTATTCCGCAGGGATCAAATAGAGAAAAATATGGATTTCTTGGGCTTGATTATTATGCAAAACAAGCTGAAAACAGAGACTCCCAGGGTTCTGGAGGACCTGCGGCGGGCCAACATTCGGACCGTGATGGTCACAGGTACAGAAAACAAAAAGCTTTCCAGCACAGATGCATGTTATTTTCAGACATTTGCAAGTTTAATGCAGCTAATGAAATGACTGGATATTCCTCAGTGTAATTGGCTGTTGTGGAAAAGTTACTGCAATACATTAATATATGAATGAAATATAATAGTATATTATATTTAACCAATGTATCGGGAGTGTATTATGTATAATACATATAGTAGTATAGCACTGTAAAATGCTAGCACTGAGCTTAGCATTGTAAAAGTTTGAATCTCAGGAAACACATTTTAGTCAGTCAAATCATCTGCCAAATACATAAATGTAAATATGATTGAAATATAAATGTTGTACAGCAGATATAAACGTTGTTCAGCATTTCTGAATGTTTTTCTGGCAGCAGATTTTCAGGTGATTTCTGGAACCCAATATTTGCCGTGTTGTTTGTGGACAGATGGCACACAGTGTTTAATTCAGAGCTTTAATTCATTAGGTATTTCTGGTATGTGGTTTAATGAGGTCATTCAGAGTTTAGATTCAGCATTGTGAGTGTGAACAGATCGGGTTTGATCCTGACTCATTCTGATACTGAACAACTGGGTTATTACCGTTTCAGTCAGTCACTAATATAACACCAGCAGTGACATCATCACTGAAAGTCCCTCATCATTAATAAGGTGTGTTATCTTTGTGTACGGTGACAAGACCACGTTTTTTTCCTTTCAACGTGGCTTTACTTTGGAGGAGCATGTAAACGGTGTGATTATGTACCATAGTGTTGTCATGTGATGCTATAATTGTATCATTATTATATGTATATATTATTATGTACCACGTCTCTCTCTCAGGAGATAACATGCTCACAGCCATCTCTGTGGCGCGGGACTGTGGCATGATCCAGCCGCAGGACCGGGTCATTATTGCTGATGCTCTGCCTCCTAAAGACGGTCAGGCGGCCAAAATCAACTGGCACTACGCCGACAATCCCAGCAAACACTCCAATAAACCCTCCAAACTAGAGGTGAGGTTCTGCCCTCTGCTGGCTAAACACTGTCACTGCAGGCCTGAGGATTTAAAGGCACAGTTCATTCAAAACTAGTGGAGCAAAAGAAATGTCTTAGTGGTTTTGTGTCCATACAATGAAAGTCAAATGTGTGCTACTGTTGTCTGGTTACCAAACTCTTTAAAATAGCTCTTGTGTTCCCCAGAAATGAGAAATGAGGTGAGATTATGTAGGATTGAATGCACACCAGATATACAAGAATCTGTTTGTGTTTATTACAGGAGATGGAGATTATAATGGAAGATGATCATTCTGTGGATGAGCAGAGATCTCAGGAACTTTATCACTTTGCCATGAGTGGAAAATCTTTTGCTGTTATCACTGAACATTTTCAAGACCTGCTGCAGAAGGTCAGAAAATAAACACGTATCTGATGATAAACCTCAGCAATGGTGCTGGTGTTTGTTGATGCTTATGGTGTTTATTGATGATTGTTGGTGTTTATTGGTGTAGTTGGTGCTTCATGGAACAGTGTTTGCCAGAATGGCTCCAGACCAGAAGACTCAGCTGATTGAGACGCTGGAAAGTGTAGAGTGAGTGTTATACACACACACACACACGTCACACACACACACGTGTCTCACACACGTCACACACACACACACACGTGTCTCACACACACACGTCACAAACACACATTTAAAAATTAAAATGTTTGTCTTTTCTCTGCTTCAGTTATTTTGTGGGAATGTGTGGAGATGGAGCAAATGATTGTGGGGTGAGATTTTCACAATTTCACTTTTGACCATTTTATAGCAGCAGTAACAGGAGTTAGTTTCTGTTGTGTGTTTATGCGGAGCCCCTGATGTCCGTCTGTTTCTCCTCAGGCGCTGAAGAGAGCTCACGCTGGCATCTCTCTCTCAGAGCTGGAGGCCTCTGTGGCGTCTCCTTTCACCTCCACGACTCCCAGCATCTCCTGTGTCCCCAATCTGATCAGGTGCCCTACCTGCACACCACCACAGCTGTGTTCACTGCTGAGGGCTCCAGGTTCAGGGTGGAGTATATATAGGGTGTTTCAGTGCAGTAAGACTCTCTCTGTTCTCTCACACAGGGAGGGCAGAGCAGCACTCATCACGTCTTTCTGTGTGTTTAAATTCATGGCACTGTACAGTATCATTCAGTGCCTCAGCGTGGCTCTGCTGTACTCTGTAAGTTCCTCTGCTGTTCACTTAAACCAATTACTTTTTTAAGACGCCTGTTTAGTCCATGTTTTGTCATGTCTGTCATTGCTCACCCGTCATGTGTTGTGTACCATGTGACTCAGTCACATGAGGGTGAGTAAATGACAACAGTTTCCATTTTGGGGTGAACTGTACCTTTAAGGTCATGAATTCTTGTCATCATGACACTCGAACCGACATGCCCCTCATCCAGTCAAAATGCTTTTCAGATTGGCAGTAACCTCGGAGATTTCCAGTTCCTGTTTATTGACATGGCCATCATTCTTCTGATTGTCTTCACCAGTGAGTGCGAAATATCTTTTCTTTTGTCTCTGCAGCAGCTGAAATTGTTCTCAACTGTTTCGTTTTCCAGCGCGTTCTTCCAGTTTCTGTGAAATGTGCAGAAAAATACGTCATTTTCTCTTTGAGGAATCTGGCCTGTTTTTGCTACTGTGTTGTGCAATAAGTTTGAAGAAGTTTACTGGTGAAATTAGGCCAAAGTTTCTCCGTACTGTAAATGAATGTTGTAAAATTGTATTGGGTCATGTGTTTGTGTGACATAATTGTGACATAGTCTGAATCATATGTAATTGTGTGTAAACGGTCTGGACGGACCAGTTAATCAGTTCAATGCTTGTAGACAATAAATGCCTAGATTTCACAACACTTACATAATATCAACTTAATATAATCTTACTCCTCTTTCCCATCATTTATTCCAGTTTAAAATGTTAATACAACTGCCAGGAAGCTAAAAACAAAATTATAATAACTGCTTGGTTGTTTTTTTCGTCAGGATTAATTGTTTAATGTTGTGTAAACAGAAGCTGTCAGATGAGTGTTGTTCTCAGTCATTTCTCTCTCTGTTCTCAGTGAGTCTGAACTCAGCCTGGAAGGAGCTGGTGGCCCGGCGGCCGCCCTCTGGTCTCGTCTCAGGTCCTCTTCTCTTCTCAGTTCTGACCCAGATTCTGATCTGTCTGGGTTTCCAGATTATGGCCTTCCTCATGATCCAGAGGATGAACTGGTATTTGAAGCCAGAGTAAGTGCAGCGTCCCCGCAGGCCTTCACTGATACTGCAACTGCTCAGATACTGTCTTCTCATCTTCAGGTTAGTGGGTCTCTGATGATGTTTGCGTGTTTGTTTAATGGTTTACAGCGTGTATAACTGTACTGCACCTGATCATGTGGAGGACTCTTCAAACGCCACAGAGACTGAAGATCTTATCATGAATGATATGAACACAACGCTTTTCTTCATCTCGTCTTTCCAATACATCATCGTTGCCATTGTTTTCTCTAAAGGAAAACCCTTCCGTCAGCCCAGCTATAAGAACTGTACGTAAAGCATGATTTATTTATAATAGTGCGATTATAATTCAGTAGAATTAATAAAGCACTCACACTGTAGTAAAAGCACTGTTTATTTTCTAGCAATTTTTTATTGTAATTATTTGCATTTTTTTTTTTACTTTTAAAATATTGGCATATTCTAACCATCAGTGATGACATCATCATAATATTTGCATACTTCTATCATGATTGGTCGTGTTCGATTATGTCCAGTTTGTGTCTGATGATGGTGTTTGTGTTTTTTTCAGGGCCGTTCGTCCTCTCGTGTTTTATTCTCATCAGTTTCTTGTTTTTCATAATGTTCTTCCCTATTTCTGGCATCTACGAGTTTTTGGAGGTATGTGGCCTGACGAGTGTTTATTCTCTGACAGTGGGACCCAGCATGTTGTATTTTAAGTGTGTATTCACGCTCTCTGTGTTCTTCTCAGCTGGTTTGTGTTCCATTAAGCTGGCGTGTGACTATGCTGTTTATCGTACTGGGTAACACTCTGGTGTCCTTTTTTATTGAGGTAAGTCGACCGTGAGGCGCTGTGTTATATATTGTAAATATATTAATCATTGCTATCAGACAGATATCAGTCTAAAGTTAGAGAAGCAAACCGTTACGTCATTGCTGGAGTTTTTGGGCAAAAACGATAAGCAACTATTATTATTATTTTTATAGTTTAACTCTGTCAGGGGAGCAGGTAGCTTATTGACTAATACAAACAGACAAGGGTCTTTATTATCTGTTACACTGTGTTTTATGTATTGTTATATTTTTGTTATATCTTTAGCGTTATAGCACCTGTAGCCCATGTTTTTGAGGATTTTTTAAACATGACTGTTAGATGTTCAGGACCCTTCAGCCTGGGTCATAACAATCTGCTCTTTCTGTAACCCAATGAAAACCCTCTTGTTAACATGATGGGACACACACATACACATACACACACACACACACATGTACAACAGTAAATTCTGTCTGCTCTGCTGAGGCTGTTTCACAGAAAACATCAGATGTATTTTAACAGGTACAGTCAGCAGTTGTACAGTATGTTTCGTTTCATCACAAATCCCAGAGACAAATACGAGTCTGTCTTTTCCTCTTTGGGAAAATGAAACTTCTCACTCTGATTAAGAAACACAAGCTGTTACCTCTGCACTGCTGTGTAGCGTCACACCGCCTTTTAAAACCTGGTGCTCCATGGCTGTTCCCTTACAGCCGCTCTCCCTCACCATCCAATCAGTACAACACAATAGCCTGAAGCAGCCAATCAGATTAGCCAATCAGTGGGACCTAGTCATGTGATCTCATTGTTTGTTCATTACCAAGTGATGTTTTTCTTTAGCAATATATAATATAATTCTCTTGTCTTCTGTCCTTCTCTAACTAACACAATCCAAAAAAATCACTTCCTGTTCAATAAATGTAGTTTAGTTTTTCTCCTAAGAAAGAAACAGTCGAAACAAATGATGAGCATAAATTTTTTGCTAGTCATGTGATCCGTAGCTCTCTTCATTCTTTCCGCCCTACTACGATATTCTTTAGACTGTCGCGCTTGATGTCGTCTTATGGAAGCATGTGTTCAGCCGAGACAAGCAGGGAGGTTTTGGCGTCCACACTGCAGCCCCGACACCACAGGTTGGGAAAATCTGACACTTCTGTTCATCGTTGCCTCCCTGGTGTTCACTTCACCCTCTTTCCTGCTCTCACTCTTTATCACTTATTGTTTCCTGTCTCACTTCCTGTCTCTCTTTCTCACCCACCCCCCTGTTTTAACTTTGGCCTTGCATGCGTCAACATGATTTTTCTAAACGCTTCTTAGCGCCCCCTGTGGGTGAGTTTTTGTTTTGTCTTGCTCTGGGGGCTAGGGTTACTCCATCCCCCCCCACCTTCCTATAATTCCTCTAATGTTCCCTCTGTAGTGCTCACTACTACTTACTGTCTGTAAGTTATGCATCTGTTTAAACTGGTGTCTGGAATATTGGTGCAGGAAAGTACCAGACAGACACTGAAAACTTCTAACACAGAAGACTTACAAACTTCATTAGTTTCTGAAACTTTGTCTTGTGTTATTGTTTCCCTCAGGTTGTAAAAACAGGCAGAAATCACATGTGCTGTACTGGTCTATTACACAAAGTACTTCAGAGGTTTAAATATCAGTACAGTGTACTGATGTTAGTTCATCCGTGTGTCATTTAAGGGGTAAATTAATTAGGACTTGTTTCAAGACTTGTTCGTTTAGTTTCAGAACGAATCTCCAGTTCCAGGAGGAATAACAACTTCATTCATTGTTTTTACTTCACATGTAAAAACAGGAAATTTGACATGTTTTGATTACATCACCTATCAGCATGTTTCAGTTTTGTTTCAGAAACTGTATCTGAACATCAGTACTTTGTGTACTTTACTGAAAATGTGATTTTTGCCAGTTTTTACAAACTGAAGGACAAGTGAAAGTGATTTCTGTGAAATCTGGCAGCACGCACAGATTTAAGCTAAAGAAATTCCTGAAGCATATTTCTCTAATTTGTTTTTCGGAGAATTTGGGTGTTAGTGTGGGTCAGAATGGAGAGATGTCACGCTTGCATGTGTTGTGAGGCATGTTGGTTATGACAGATGTAAACACAACAAAAGCTACAGACATCAGACTACAGAACATTAATGTCATACTTGCTTCTTAAAAAGGTTTGAATTGAGTTTTTAAAGAAAACAAATGTTTTATCTTTTGTCCTCCTTGGTCGGACTGTGTGTGTGTGTGTGTGTATCTATAGGGAGGAATAGATGTGCACGGAAACAGATGTCTGTCCTGGCTGTGTTGTCGCAGGCGAAACGCACCCAAAGCTCGATACATGCATCTGGCCCAGGAGCTGCGCGTGGACCCAGACTGGCCGCCCAAACCCAAGAGCACTACAGAAGCGAAAGCCACTCCTCACCCGGACAGCTGCTCCTATCAGATCCAGGCAGTTTCCTAGCATCACACACACACACACACACACACACACACACTCCATCCTGCGCATTCGAATCACCAGGGATTTCCTAAAGCAAATCAAAGTTTATTTAATGATTTTGTTGTAAGTGAAACAATAACAGAAACCCATGATGAAGAGTTTGTAATATTACCTCGAGGGATTCTTGAAGTGGTATGTCTCTCTTCTTTCTGCTGCTCAAGATAATATTTCTGTCTCTGTTGTTGAAAGAAACGGGACGGGCTCACAGGCTGGGAACTGTGTTAGCTCTGCTCCGCGAGTGTGACGGTCTGTTGACACGCCGCAGACTGTAAACAGTAACTAACGCCTCATTAGCTGATGACTGTCTGTGATATGGGCGACCCGTACCATCACACACTGTAATCCAAGCAGTTCTACCTGTGGACTGCAGATTCTGTACTTTATGCATTATGATGCGGTTAGCGCAGTCCGCCTGCGCGTTGCCTCCACCAGCTCTGCATGTTTGCGCCTTGAAGACCGTCGCATGTGGAACAAACCAAACCAATCAGTAATACTTCAGAATCCAACATCCAGCTTTATTCAGTTCTTTTGATGTAGAAATATAATGACACACAGTCTTTCTCTTCATATCTCTTCCTGTGGAAGAATGGAGGTGGGATTCAGGAAGGCCAGTGAATGTCATTTGTTTTGTTTGCCTGTTTTGACAGTTCCTGGGGGGGTGTTTTTTTATTTAGTTTAGTTTTTTTTGTTGTTGATGTAGAAACACTGTCTGAAAACGTTACTGGGAATTTTGGGAGTTAAGATTATAGGAAGAGAAACAGTCTCAGGATTTCTGATTGTTGTGAAGTTATGACACTTTTCATCAGTGCTCGTGTTGCGATGCATTTTACTCTGTGTGCTGATTGATGTTTTTGGTGCGGTTTTTAAATAGAACTGTTTCTGTTTATTACAATGATAATATTTCAGAATTTTAGAGGGCAGTCGTACATGCAGATGCATGTACGAGTTTTCACATCCGCAGCAGGAAGTTCAAATCTTCCGCGGTGGAGCGTCAAATTGCAGATATCTTTCATTGCAGCATCTTTCATAATCTGTGCGATTAAATGTTGCAATCCAGTTTCCTAATCGGCACAAGGCTGTTTGCCAATGAAATCTCCCTCAGTGATCCTGTGATCAGTGTTCATTCATCACGCAGGATTTCAATGAAGTTGTGCTGCTTTTATATATTGGAATCAAAACAAATTATAACAAATTTAAGGTTGAAGATCTGTTGCTGAATGTCTCACACTCTTCCAGAAATGATGTATTAGCATAATTTATGCAGCGCTGTTTAACATGCAGAAAACGCATCAGTTTGTTGCTTGAAGATATAGTTAGTTTTTCTTCCTGAAATGAAGCACTAATCGGTGTCAGGCCATAATGTTACTCCTCACATACTGTTAGTTTGTTTTTGCTCATCCACTGAGTCGTGCTGAAAAGGGTTGATGAAAAATGAGCTTTCATATCATGAAGGATTTTTGTTTTTTAGACAAATATCAATTTCAAGCCTCATAAAATCATAAGAACTGATTTTCTACTCAATTCTTAACAATAAAAGGACATAAGTACATGTTTGTTTATGTCCTTGGGTTTATAATATATAGATATATATAGATATATGATCTATAAATATATATGGATTGTCAAAGAAAGCCAAAAAATTATACAATAATCTTATCATGTGATCACTTTTGATTTATGTTTATTTATTGTTTTGTCCATTATTTGATGTCTCTGTATTGGGCATTTTTACAGGTTTAGTTTAATCAATATAAGGGCTGAATCTCTTCATTATTTAATTGCTCCATTTTTGCAATATTTTGGTACTGTTTAATATTGATTTAATATTGAAATGCTATTGATTATTTGTCATGTTCTTTCGAGTGTGTTTGTCAATATTTTATCTGTTTGTTTGTATTCTAAACCTGAGTGTTCTGGGCATTCATAGAGTAAGAGACGCCGTCAAATCACCTGCTGGTATTTCTGTCAGTGATCTGAGTGATGTAATATCACAGACAACTGATTTATTAGTTTTATAATGACCACCTCAGAGTGTCAGATACACCGTCGCACAGATGAGTCTCTTTTAACCCTGTTTGTCCTTAACAAATGTGAATACAATTCTGAATGCTTTTGGGATTTGGGAATGTTAAATTATTGTCATTTATAATTATTGCTGTAGTTTTTTTTATCGTTCACTTTGTCTTGATCTGAGCTGTATGACGTGATGAGCAGTTTCTCCTCGCCTGCGGGGGGCAGTAGGGAGCCGATGGGATATTGGCTGGATTTTGTTCTGTTATCTTATGTGCACTTTAATTTGTTCATTTTTATGCACCAGTGCACAAACACAGATATGAAATACACAACGTCATAAAATACCTTTTTTGTGAATGTAACAGATTTGAGATGCTGTCAGACATGATAGAGGTAAAGTTCAGCCACAGGTTCTACAGAAGCTGGAGTGTGTGTTTCCTCAGGGAAATGTGTGTATCTGTAACCGCTAATGCTGAATAAATCATGTGGGTCAGTATTCTTGGTTAAGCCCAAGTTTATAATCGAATCAATCTTCATAAACCCACCACTTTATTTGTAGAGGCAGACTATGTAAATTGTGGTCATAGCTTTTTGTATCTGTAATTTATTTTTATTTATTTTTGTTGCTTTAATAAATGTTATTGAATGTATGTTCTCCATTGTTTTATTTTTGCCCTACTGCTCTGTAATAAATGGCACAAAACTGAAGACTTATCTTGCGTTTATTGATGCCATTGGCAGTTCTGGTTCTGTATGAATTCAGCAGACGTAAATCAGACGAGTAAATCTGTCGTTTTCGTTGCTACTTTAATTCTGTGTAAATGCATCCTAACACAACGATTGAACTGATTGGTTGGAATTCATTTGTTGTTTATTGAACATTGTGTAATCGAGACGATCTGTGGAACATGAACACAATGGGTTGCAATCAGAAACACAAGGCGTGTTGTACGTATAGTTCACTCATAAATTGAGGAACGTACAGTAATTTGAGGTATGTGGTAACCAAACATCAGTAACGCCCCATTGAAATTCATTGTATTGACACAAAACCATTTCTTAATATAATGAAGTCACAGATTTTACCCACACCCATGTCGTGCTGACCCAGTATGACTCTGAATGCATTATACCTTAAAGGAACACAAATGTCATTTAAAGTATGTTGATCAGCAAACACTGAGTTTCTGTTTATCGACATCAGAAACATTCCTTGTTCTACAGACAGATGATGGATAGATAAGAGTAATTCACGATGCAAGAATGTTCATTATGTATGTGAACTGACCTCTTTATGTTGTTCTGCAGGAATGTTGAGTCCACGTTCTGGTTTCTGTAGCACAGATTCCACCTTTTAAGTGTTTGTAGCTTTTGTGCGTCACCGTTTTTTTTGTCATGTCTCAGAATATGCAGAATTATTAACTATGTTAGAATCATGACCCGGAAAAGATCAGCGTCTGTTTGTGTTTGTACGTAATCTGTTTGTAATTTGTTTTTGCTTGTGTTTGCTCAGGAAGTTTTGACCTGGCTGCAGCGCTTCAGTACACAACTCCTCTGCTGTGGTATTGGTGGATTTTGGCTGGAGGTCAGATGTCTTGGTCAGTTTAATGGAGGCCAGCCCACAGAACATACTGTAGCCAAAAACAAAGTGTTTAATACAACGTCATGCGCAGGTAATGTTCTAGAATAAGACTTAATTTCCTTTAAGCTTAAACTTGTTCTGTGCACTGATTTCACTGTACAAGTACAAGTACAAGTAGTCAGCATGACACTAAAGAAATTGCCACAGGTGGTGCGTTGAAAAGTTGATTGAAAATGCTGTTGTTCACTGAAAATAGTTGTTAACAGTTAACCAGAGAAAAATGACTTATGACTACAAAGTTGTAGTTTACATGAGCAGAACACAATGAACAAATCTTTTCCAGGTTGTGATGAAATGTAACATTGCATCACTGGTGATATTTCTGGAGCTAAACACACTGTTGGGTAGAAAGATGTTATGTCACAATTGCTAATGGTTTATTTAATTACAGTTTCAATTACTTAACAACCAGTGAATATTTTGGCAGTGCAGATGAAAATCTTTACCAGAAAATACCTGTATTTACATTAAAACACTACTTTCATTTTTGTGTTTTCCTCCCAGGTTAAAATGTACTCCACTGTTGATGTTAGATAACCCCAGTCATGACCTTGTGTTGTTAAGTTCGCCAGAGATGCTGATCAGCTATTGGCTGCTTGTTGTTGAGACGCGTCCTGTTGGCAGCTCTGTGATGTTTGACAACTGGAAGTAAATGTTTTAAAGCTGTTTCAAGATTTTAATCTGTAGTGCCAGTGTGTCGTCGTCTCTCTTTAAAACAACTGCAGACGGGTGCTTTGCGGCAGATGAACTTTTAAGTCAGTATTACAAACTTGTGTTGTGTAATACAGTAAGTAGTTCATTTTATACACCGATCTGTCAGTAACTGATTTATCTTTAATCAATACAGTTACTGACTGAGGCTTTAACTTTTGAAATGTGTGATTTATTGTTTATGTATATGTTTAAATATAAAAAAGGCCATAAATAAGATCTAAAAACAGCAGTGTGTTTATGGTCAGGTGACATTCTGGTTAACTGAGAAATTACAAAATTCCCATCTTTTGAGTTCTAGATCATAAATCTTTGCTGTGCTCTTCCTCATACACACCCATCATGTGTGTGTTATGATGGGCAGGGTTTGAAGGTTCAGCGTTTGATTGGTCATTGCAAATCTTTAAATACTTTCCCAGAAGGTGACAAATGCAGAACTGTGTGACTCTCAGCCTGTGTGAAAAAAATCTGTTTCTGGGGATTGTTGAGTGTTGCAACATGAGTGGTTGTCCGTATCTGGGAAGGAAATCAATGTATGTGATCTTTTTATCTCACAAAAACATCTCAATCAAAATTAAATGTTTGTTAACTGAAGGAAATGTAGAATTTGAAGTGATTTTGTCTCAGATTTAGATGTGTGTGTTTTTGGTGTTTAGAAACACCCGTCAGTCAGAGGAAGATGAAGACTGTCAAACAGGCGTCAACAAAGCCAGTAACGGTGGGATGGTTTATGGAGAATATCTGCAGGTAAATAACTTTAAATATTCTCTTCATCACAGCGGAAAAATTACAGACACCTGATCATCCAGTAAATAATAATTCATATATTAGACTACATTTAAAATGTGGCAGGACTCGTATTTGAACTGCTCAGATAACGCTTTCAGTCAGTCTGTTTCGCTGCATGTTTCTCATCAAATACAAATCAGTATTTTAATGAAATGTGTAACGTTGTGTTTGTCTGTCAGCTTGATAAAGTGTTGAGTGCTCAAGTGCTGCAGAGCCAAAAGCGAGGAAACGCAATACATGAGGAACATCTGTTCATCGTCACCCACCAAGGTACGTTTATTCATATCCATTAAGATGAAGGAACATCTTGAGATCTGACGTCTCCTGTTCTTCCTCCTGTAGCGTATGAGCTGTGGTTTAAACAGATACTGTGGGAACTCGATTCTGTACGGGAGCTTTTCATCAAAAACCACGTGAGTTCTGTTTCCTGTGGCAGTGAGACAGCATTTAACATTAAAGCCCTGAGACACAGTTACAGGAAGAATGAGGAAACGGCTTTTCACTATTTCTTTACAAATGATAAATCAGATGTGTTTCAGCTAATAGTTAAACAGGCTGAAGTTATGAAAATAAAAGTGTGGTTTGTATTTAAATAAAGTTGTTTGTATTTAAATAAAAAACACAACAACAACGTTTGGTGCAGGTGCGAGATGAGAGGAACATGCTGAAGGTGGTGAGCAGAATTCAGAGGGTCACCATCATCTTCAGGCTTCTGCTGGAACAGTTTGCTGTGCTGGAAACCATGACTGCTCTGGACTTCTTTGATTTCAGGTACCAGATTCATCATCTCAGATTGTAAATTCTCCTGTAAACCAAACAGTCACAAGGAACAAATCAAGACAAACAACTGCACTTTAAATCCTTATTTCTCATCCGTCTGTGACACTGTTTCGGTGCTGTAGGCAATATTTATCCACGGCTTCAGGATTCCAGAGCTTTCAGTTCCGTCTTCTGGAGGGTAAGATTGGTGTCGCGGATCATCTGAGAGTCTCTTACAACCGGCAGCACTACAGAGATCAGTTCCACGGACAGGAGAGCGAGTCTCTGCTACGGACAGAACAGGAGCCCAGTTTACTTCAGCTGGTGGAGGTGCATCTTCTGTAACTTCTGCTGAAGATGATAAAGTGCTTTTGAAGGCTATACAGGGTATAAGGATAATAAACACAGTTTATTTAAACTTGCGTTGTGATGTTATTTATGTGTGGTAGAAATGGCTGGAACGAACTCCTGGACTTGAGAAAGATGGGTTTAATTTCTGGGGAAAACTGCAAGACAGAGTTGAAGAAGGTTTCATGTTGGAGAAGCAGAAACTGGATGTAAGATTGACTTTCATTTCTCATGGTGTTTTCTCAGGTGTGTTACTCAACTTGTTGATTTGTTGTTGTCTGGTAGAAAATGGCAGATTGTGAGATGAAACAGGACATGTTGCAAGATCTACACAAGCAGTCTGAGGTTTTCAAAGCCCTGTTTGACCCAATGAGACATGAGCATCTTCTAAACAAAGGTGAGAACTTACCCAGAATGCTTTGCTCACAAAAGCACTTATCTCTATATGAACTAAATTTATTCTTATAACACATATTATTGCTAATATATATTATAAAACTATGATTTAAATATAATAGATTTAATATACTGTACTATACTAATATATCATTCAAAGTTTCCATTGATCATGTGTCACCATAGATCTTCATTATTAAACAGTTTTAAGAATAAAATCTTTTTTCTAACAGGCGAACGGCGACTTTCTTACAAAGGTCTTCAGGGAGCTCTGATGATCAGTTTTTACAGGTACCGTTCATGTAATTACATTTCATGTACAGTAATGTCTACTGTACTCATTTAAATATTGATGTAATACTTTATTAAAGTGTTGTTAGTTTTCCGAGTGCGTTAAATGACAGGGAACAAACTTTCTCTCTACCAGAGAAGAGCCTCGTTTCCAGGTACCGTTCCAGTTCCTGAGCGGTCTGATGGAGATCGACACGCTCATGACGAAGTGGAGATGTACGTTACTGTTTGAGTTACACTCGTTCTTAAAAGGTCCTTCATAGTGATGACATGGGAGAACCATTTTTGGTTCCCCAAAGGACCATTCAGTCAAAGGTTCTTTAAAAACATTTCTTTCTGAACTTTTTGTAGTCTGTCAAAACTTTTTCCCCTGTAAAGGTTTAAGGTTCTTTATGGAATCAGCCAAAAATGGTTCTTCTGTGGCATCATGTACAGATGTTTACTGCTGTAACCACAACCAGCTCATACGTTAACACCACTAACCCTCTTTTCCTCCAGATAATCATGTGTGTATGGTGCACAAGATGATTGGTAGCAAAGCAGGAACAGGTGGATCTTCCGGGTATCATTATCTGCGCTCCACTGTCAGGTATGAGGTACTGTCAGATATGAGGCACTGTCAGGTCAGATATGAGGCACTGTGAGGAATGAGACAGTGAATTAAATTATATCTCATTTACTTATGATTAACACAATCTATGATTTGTGCATTATCTTTTTTAAACAAAAGATTCTGAAAATATGAAAAGGGCTGTTTATTGAATTGTAAAGTGGAACTGCAAAAAGACAATCTGAGCTAAACACACTGTAAACAAAGATGCCTCTTTTTTACAGCGATCGGTACAAAGTGTTTGTGGATTTGTTCAACCTCGCAACTTTCCTGGTGCCTCGATCCTGGGTGCCCAAACTGAACCCTCATATCCACAAGTTTCCCTTCACAGCAGAGTATTACGACAACTCGTACAACTCCTGCAGTGATTCTGACTGAACATCAACGTCTGAGACCATCAGACCTGCTAATATTAGCTAGTGTATTAAATCACCACACAGGAGTGAGATGTTTTGTTTGCATATTTTATCGTTCAGATGTTTTATTCCCTTTTTATTCTATTTGCGTTCTATTTATCATAATATAGATAATAATAGATGTTAAGATAATATAGATGTTAATAATGTCATTGTCTTTGAAAATGATTTTGTAATAACGTAGATACCAAAAAATCTCAAAATTATGTACATATTGTTTATATAGAGTAACGTTGTATAAGCCCTAATATTGATGTAAAAAAATTTGTACAGACTTTTAAATGACGTATTTAAATTTAAATTCGTCATTAAAGTTCTCAATTTAAAGTTCTGTAAATATATATTATATTATATTACTACATATATGTTAAATGTAGACACACTCAGAAGATATTTATACAGTACATTATAATATGTTCAGTCTCAGTTCTTATTGTTATTGTGAGGTTTCAAATACTGTTACTTTGCATATTAATAAAAACAGTAAACAAACTGAATCATTTTCAAGACTAGATTTTTCTGCAGTTTGTGGGATAAAGATTTTGGAGGATGTTCTACATCTGCGAGTCATTGACTGACGTGGGCAAACGTTTGTGTGACCCGTGGTTCAGTCACTCTGATCAGATGTCAGTGTTTTTGTTTTGACAGAACTTTCCAAATAACTAAAAAATGTTTGCAGTGAGTTTGATGGTTTCTATAGCTGAGGGAAATTGTTATATATGAATGTTTCATGTAGCGTGAAAACATTTCGTTGTAGTTCCAGTGTGTCCAGTATTCTCTTAGTAAGAGAGCTGTCTATGTCTTATTCACTTTAGTGAGATAGTGGTACTATTTTCTTAGAAGTTCCTGTTCAGCAGAAAATGGCAAAAACAAACAAACAAACCTGTTTTACAGTAACATTCTCCAAAACCATCACTGTTGTGCTGGCCATTAAACAAACAAAAAGTTTGTGATGGTAACTATAAACTTTAGACCCACCGCTGTCTC
>JBAJNP010004962.1:0-30946 GCA_036877545.1 Yasuhikotakia modesta | reverse complement strand
TATGCATGAAATGCATAAAAAAACAATGTGCATTATAAGTATAATAACTTTGAAGGAACCTGCCTGAAACGGGGGTCGTGACCCAAAAGTGGGGGTCGACTATCGACTTTCAGCACAATAATAAAATCACATTTAATGCATAGGTTYAGATTTTATGCATGAAATGCATAAAAAAACAATGTGCATTATAAGTATAATAACTTTGAAGGAACCTGCCTGAAACGGGGGTCGTGACCCAAAAGTGGGGGTCGACTATAATACAGGGCGCTTTGACAAGCAGATGGTTGTTTAAACAAACTGAGATCGGTTTGCAAAGTCCTTGACAGTCGCATACGACAAGAAACACAACAGAGAAATATTGCATCCCTGAAACGGCGCAACATGACGGATGGTAATAAGTTTTGCGATAAAAATCTCGCGGTAGCGCCACTGGGCTGCTTGGGATTCAATGCAGGTCCGCGCACACAGTGTCTTAGCCAGACTTCTCAAGACTCCTTGGAAAGTGATGCTACACGGAAGATGGCGAGCTCAGCTGTTTGTTTGCGCTGGGATCTTTGCGGTTTGTCTTTGCCATCTAGACGCGCATTGTGGTCCAGATAAAACGCAGAAAAGATATATAATCTTACATCCTATTACCATTCATCAGTTTGTTGACACTTTTGTCCTTTTCGTCTCCAAGTTCAACCAATAGCTGGGATGATCCAAACATCTCTGGACCATCAGACAGAAAAGCAATATTAGGGTTTTGTTTAAGATGCAAATCGGGTACAGCCAAGCACCCTCTCTCTGAATTTACTGCCCTGAAATGTTTGTGCTTATGGGTTTATGAGGAGAAAAGCAGAAATGTATTCCAGTCACAACACAACACACATCTGTCTCAAATGCACGACTGCTTCAAAGTCAGGCAGGTTGAGGCCACAACTCCAACCCCCCAAACCATAAAGTGTTGCCTATTCACCATATAGTCTTAAGCTTAGACCAGTCCAGTAAAAAATACATTAACTGTGGGTCAGCAACAACAATGTTCCTGGGAACGTTCTCTCAATGTTGGCTGCTATCCACTGAAAGCTCTCAAAGTTATTATAAACAATCTTGCAGTAACATTAGTAGAAACTTTGTTGTATATCACATATCAAAAATGTTATTCTGAAGTTATTCGAGGAATTACAACATTTTACATTACAGAATCATTCAAAATGTACATTTTACGGTATACAGTCAAAACATTACAGAATTATAAATGATACAAAGCACTAATGCTAGTACAATGAATGCTAATAACTTTCATACTGTCATAAAAACATGGTTTTGTTATATAGTAACGTTAACAGAAATATTAGAGCAACATTTTTACAATTAACTCTTATATTCACAATGAAATATACAAAGAAAACTGCAAAGGTTGTTATGGTTGGCTGTCAGGGCATTTCCACACAGTTGCTAGGGTGTTCTGGATGGTTGCTAGGGTGTCCGTAGGTGGTTGATAGGTGACTTCTTAGACAAGTCAAAGGCAGCAAATCTCATTGGAAGCTGTTTCATTTTCAAGCCTTAAATACAAATCAAACAAGATTTTCGACAGACATAAATAACATGAGCTTCAATTTCCAGGCGGTCCGTCTCGACTGATAAAGGGAAACTGAATTTAAAGGTACGGCTATTGTTCCTCAGAAAACCTCAGAGGTTTTTCAAGCAACAATGTGTTGTGCTGAGATATGCTAATGAGGAGAACTAGGGCCAATGAGAGAGCAGGAAACTTCAGCAGGGAGTTGTGATGCTTGCTGCAAGTGTGAACGTTTGAAAAAGACTTGCTGCTTAAAATCTTTTTGTAATAGTGACTCCAAAACCTGATTCTCCTGTAGCTCAACTGGCAGAGCATTGCGTCAACAGCGCAAAGGTTGTGGGTTCGATCCGAAGGACCACGTATACTGCTAAAAACTTACCTCAAATCCAGCTGTAAGTTGCTTTGCATCTGCCAAACCTATTAATGCAAATCTCTTACTTAAGCATGCATAGAATTTTACGTGGCGCTGAATGATGACATCACTGGAGGGCGTCAAAAGCGACGATAATCACGGACGAGGCGATAAAAGGAAAAATGGGCCGTTCTGCGATTTATTCCTCAGCATGAAATGACGTCTCAGTTTTAAACAAAGCAAGAAGTAATTCAATTCTGCACTATAAGGTTATATTCAAGATTAATCTTTTTTCAGCCTTTTGAATAGCCTAGCTTTGCTTAATAGAAAACTAATACAAGATGCATGTGAAAAACGAAGATGTGAATTATATGATAAATTAGCTTTCCAAGGATTATAATTAAAAACCATTACATATTGCGTTCGGCACATCAAATAAGTGTTTATGGAGTGCGTTTAATTCAAATCAATTCTGTGAGGCGTTTCAATAGCTGTACTCGAACTGTACGGCTACAAGAGTTTGATTAATTTTCGTTTGTCTATCGAACGCTGCGCTGCCCCCCAAATTCAACGTCTAAAGACCTCGTGTCTTTTTTTTAACCTTTTGTCTGTTTTGTTCCAGAAACCGTCCAGCTTTCCGAACACGACGGGACCCTACAGACTCCAAATTTCCTTGATTCCTAATTCATGCAGACAGAGACAACCGATGTAATTACATCACAAATCTTTCCCATCTGACTAATTATATTTCTCATCTCATGCTCATTAAACTTCCAACCAAAAAAACAGCAACAAATTAAAGGCCAAAGACAAGCCTGTTGAAAACACCGGGCTGCAAAATAGCTGATGATGTAAGCTGGGGCCTTTTGGACACAATGTACAGAGTAACACAGTTTTTTGTTCTAACTCACAAAAAAAGTAGCAAATGAATAAACGGGTCAATTATTTAATGCCTTTTATTTGAATGTGCAAAGGTAGACAAACTAGGACGTACATTTCAGTGACATAAACGAAAGGATATTATAAACCTTCAACTACCTGTTTCAACAGGAAATGCCTCAACGTGGAACAGAAAACACAACTTGCTAGTTCTTGGTTTTCAAACAGCATAGTTTACTGGTTTATTCCTCCCATAATGTTGTTTAACAATTTGTAAATAAATAAATAGGCCACATTTGAACTCATCCATGTTATGAAACTGTCGGAAGCTAAACAACAATATTGCCTTGATGTTGTTTTCCCACAATGCATCTGATAATAACATTAGATTGTTGTAAGTTGCAATGAAGGTAAATTATATTTTAAGATTTATAATATAACAGTCAGAGGATGACATTCTTAACTCACTGAACAAAAGCCAAGCAAAACATTTCGGCCATTTAGACAAAGGCACGATGTATTTTAATGCTTATTGTATAATAAATAGGTTTATTGCAGTAGCTGACGTTAGCATTGCCTCATCTTGAAAAAATACCGCACATTAAAAGTATATGAATACTTTGCCGTGTTGTTTAAATTAAAGCTCCAAGTTTAAGGCATAAATAAACCTTATGTGAAGTAATTGAAAGCAATTAAAACATAACATTTCATTCACTCATAGGTTTTAATGGTTATATAAAGATTATCACTACGTGGTTTCCAATATTCAGTTTAATGCATGTAAATAAATTATTGATTCCTGGAGTCTCTTTATTGCAGCGGGAAGTTTGTTTCTATGCAAATGGATTTGCTTATTTAAATATTTAGTGGATTTAACCCGTGCAACCAGTTAAGTTTGTGCCATATATATATATATTCCTAAAGCATCTATTATTTACTTCAAGGAGGCATTAAAACATTTCCTGTGACTCGTGACGGTCCTGATCTAAGGAGATGCTGAATTTCAGGGCCTGCACGTGTATCTCATCTGAGGAACCGTTTCTGTGTTGGACCGAACCGGAGTCTCCCGTGTGTGAAACCCTCACCTGTCTCTTTAAGTAAAAATACAGGTGATAAGATAACATAGAAGAACCATTTGGGCCGTGTGGTTCCATAAAGAACCTTTTGTAGTACCTTTGGTTTTGAGAGGGTTTGTACTACTTGATTTAATAGATCAATGGGTGGTTAACAAGTTTATCACAAGACTGACTAGTTATGGCCTCGTTCTTTTCACACAATAAAGTAAACTCACAACTTTACGTCCATTTATTCCGACAGCATCACATAATAAACAGCCAGTCAGTTACTGATGGAAATAAATGCAGACAGGTGATCAAAACTGTGGCTCATCCCTTAATATTACAAATGCATTTTAATACATTTTAACATGGATTTGAAACTCACGGCTCCTGCTACACGTTTAAACAATACAATACAACATCCCCATTTCCGTGTGCTTTGATGAACGATTGTTCTCACACAATTGCATCTGATTTTAAAGCATGAGGGTTTTTTTGCAAATCGGTGTGTTTGGGAAAGATATGCAAAGATCCGCCACAGGTACCGAAGGCCCGGGATAAACGCAGATGCATTAATGGGGCTTCAGTGAAAGGAATGGAACGGCACACAAACGCTGGCCGTCGCCTGACAAGCCCGGCATGGCTGGGCAGGTATTGCTGACACAGGTATAAAGGAGACTTTAATCTGCTTTCCAACACACAATGCTGATCTTGCTATAAGATTATAAGAGTTTGGAATAGATCTTGTTCTGTCAAAGATTAACCACTTTCTTTAAGACAAAGGGATGTGTTTGGTTCAATTGCGCCATCTAGCGGCGACATGCACAAACTCTGCAGTCCTGCAGGGAAATGAAAACAAACGCAGGTGATTTTTTTTTAAATCTGTTTATTTTCAGTGTACTTAAAAAATACTGGATCTCTCCAGCAGTCACTATCGTTGGCTATATCGCGATACCTCCCAGAGAAAAACAAACAAGAGTACCGGCTCATACGAGTATAAGACGTTCATACAAAAAGTGTTTTAAGCCATAATGCTACCCAGAGTCCATACTGGAGACACAGTTAAACAGTCACAACAGAGGGCTATGCATAAAACACCCACACAAAGCAAAAACAGGCAAACACTTCCACCAAAAATGCCTACCTTGAATATAAAGTTTTGCATACTTGTCCTAATACAACAGGCAGTCTTTACTCAGAGCTACAACACAGTTCCCGAGAGCACAGTAAATAAAAAGCAACGATTTGAGTTTTTTTCCATACTATCAGCTCAAAACAAACATTCACACAAACTAATATGAAAACCAGGGATAAACGTTCCAAAACGAAACCAAACAAAAAGAACTGGGCAGCAAAATTTTTTGGTTTTGCATGACTGACGCACTTCCGGCTTTCATCGCTACTGTTGTTTTTTTCTCCGATTTTAATTTTTTTAACCACTCTGAAGTATTACATGTATATAATTTCATAGCTTTATATAAATATTTACAAACGTCACTTAGGTTGCGTCCCGTAAGAATATTTTTCATATAAAAAAGTAGATAACGTGTTAATGCCGAGGAGAAGCTTGCATTGACAAATTACAATAACTTAACCGTAAAAAAAAAAAACAACAAACAAAGCAAAACCGAAAACACAACGAAAGTTTGATACAGTAAGTGCGACAGCCCCGTCCGAGTCTCTGGTTCGGAAAAATCGAAGGCTTTTGCACGTGACGTAGCACCAGATGGAATCGCACCTCGGTGCGGTTGAGAAATCACCTCGGAGCAGAAACTTCTAGGAGGTTGTGTGCGGTACAAACCGGAACAATAAATTAGTGTTGGATAATTTAGGATGACTAGGATGATTATTTACAGCCGGAGTTAAACGCGAGGCGTGTGGCGCTGGAGGAAGTCGATGGCAGTGTGAGTTGGTAGCAGTTTTGCAGCACATTACAGGAGAGGGTAGATGCTCTCACATTCATCTGTGTTAGGGAGCTCACCGGCTCCTAGCAGATTCGGAAGGGGAGGAGCAAGAGGGGCGGGGCCTCGGTAACCGGCCAGTCTGATATGCAAGCGTAGCGTTGGAGGAGACTTGAAGCTTGGTGGAACCCTTGAAAGAACCGTTCTGGAGCAGCAGAAAGGTTTAATCTCCAGCGCCGAAGTCCTGGACGAGGCTGAAATGGTTCATGGCACGGCTGAAGGCGCTTTGCACAGCTTTACGAATACTTGATGTTCTGCCTTCCAGCATCTTGCTTTTGTCTAAGGTCTTGTCGACCCCGAACGGTACCATCTTGGATTTAGGAAGCCATTGCCTGGGGGAGATTCAAGATCACTGGTTACTTAAAATCAGAACCAAACTTTCAACCAAGCTTCAACCAAACTTTACTGTTTTTATTTTTTGTTCACATACAAAATTACAGCCAAACAAACATGTCTGATGCTTAAAATGTCAATTTAGCATTTGTAACAATGTTAATTGCTCCCTTATTGGTAAGAGGTTTGGATACAAACGTTTGCTAAATAAATACATGTATTTTAGATTTGAATAGAACAGGATTTAATAGGATTAAAAGGATTTCACTGTGGGTGGGGCTAACAAACATGACAGAAATAAAAAAAACTAGCAAAACATTATGTTACTTGAAGATTATTAAAGCATATAATCACATTCAAGCAGTTTCACAAACCTGGTAGCCCACAGTCAGTCTGTTCCAAAACCTACTTAGCTGCCTACCCAGCTAGCATTTTAAAAGAGTTATCATGTTAAATTCATCCAATATGTGTGTGTTTTGTGTTTGTATTGCTTAGCTAACATAGTAACAGCTTGAGCGTTATTTGTGTGTGACGCTAAGTTGCTAAGCTACGTAGCACATTCTATATTGGATTCTAAGATGCTGCTTACTTAGAAGTGAGCAAGGCAGCATACTAGGTTTTGGACTCCTCCGTTCCAGTTTCTAGAAATGTCACACAAGGCTGTGATTAATTTGACTACAAAACTACAACTTCTGAGTTGCTCACCAGTTGCGTCTGCTGTCGAAGAAGCGGACGAGGAAGAGTTTCTCCTTGGACCTGTACTGCATCAGCTCTCCGACCCGAAGCACGTCCCGCGGAGGAGTGGGAATGAACTCGCCGTTGAGATGGCAGCCCGACCGTGGCATCTGGGGATCTATGATCTACGGGTGGGTCAGAGAAAACGTCAACACAACAGTAAGGTTCTACACGCCTTTTCCAAAGGCCCGGAAACCTGCGGGTGCTTTCATGTAAACATTTGAAAATGGAAATGGTTGCTACAGAACGTGGGCAAGAACAACAGGCACGCTTGCGTACACACCACAGATGGACCACGCTTCCTGTTTGGGTCGTCTCACGTGGGATGTTATGGGTGGACCGGTGATCACCGGAGGGGGGGCAGATGCATGGAATGATGAAGAGGAGGAGGAAGAGGAGAACAGACATGCACACATGCACACTCACCAAGGCAGGATAAGAAGGGTATCCGCTAAGTTTGGCCCAAACTAGTTTAAGGGGCTCCAGATTTAGTGAAGTGTTAGCAGGCATCCAAATATTGCTGCTGTCATTCTCTATGAAAGTAGGAATAATGGAAAGTTACGAGGGGTTCACCGGAAAAATGGGGCAGAACACCTCAAGAGGCATGGCAGTGTTTGGCCAATCAGCAATCGGTCTGGATCGTTTCGTTGACGGAAGCATGCAGAGAGCAACAGGCTAACAGTTTGGGGGTCATGTGACAATCAAGCCCACGCAGTCTCTGACAGGCTAGCCAGTGAAAACGCTGTGGCAAAGATTTCACTTAGCATGCTAATGCTAGGCCACTTTGTTCTCATCTGTTGTTTTCAGATTGCAATTAGCTTTAAGGGAACAGCGCCTAAAAAAACAAGCAACAATCATTATTTACTCTGTTATTTAAATCTGTTTGACTTTCTTTAAAGAAACACAAAAACAGCATTTAAGAAAAACAACAACAACTTGGGTTTGTTATTCCAAATCTTTGCTCTTTAATCTTATTTTTAAACCATAATGCTGCGTATCTTTTGCGTTCCTTCAAAGAAAGTCAAATGGACGAGTAAACTTCATTTTTGAGTGCGCTGTTCCTTTAAGAACCACGTCGGAAGCAGCAACTACTCAGATTGGCGGGATAAGCTGTGATGGTTATTAAACATGAGGGTCTCACGCATGCAGAAGCTACGGTGGTTAGCGCAGCTTTTATTTGTGTTAGACAAAAGCCATGATAGCGGGTCAGTGGCACAGCAAGCAAAACAAAGACAGCAAGCTTCCAAAGCGCTGAGGGGACACCGAGACGACCGCCGGGCTGGGACTCGACCCAACTGAAGCATGGGGTCGGTGTGGAACCCACAAACCCCATCAGGGCGGCTGAACGCTGGGGGCTCACCTGTCATCTTGTTGGCTTTGGAAATGTTTCCTGTTTCACAATTGAGGGAATCTCTCTTGTCGTCCGTCGTGTTTCGCCTGGTCATCGCCGGTTTCGCTTTGCCGACCTTTGCGTGACTGACTGTGTCACTGCAAAACATACAAAAACAGATGAAACCTTAAAAACTCTGTTTGACTGGCTCTCAACAGGTGGGTGACGTCATGCTAAAAGCTACTAATCTGACAGAGTTGCTAAACGCAAATAACTGTATAAAAATGTACAGTTAAGATGGCAAAATAAATATGGTAATCTTCTGAAATCATCATGTTTGTACAACTATTGTATTTATGCAATTTTCTATTGAATTGTTGACTCGTTTTAACTGTGCTAGAAATCAGGACATTTCAATAACAGAAAATGCACATTAAACTACATCAATTTCAACCGAATTGGATTCCTGATTTTTCTAAGGCTAAAAAACACAATCGCTAACATTGGCAGGTTTCCCATCACCATGACAACCAGTTGAGAATCACAACCGTGTTATTTCATTGATTTCTATAGTAATTCTACGTTCTCACCATGTGTTTTCCTGGATGCTCCCGCTTCCGCTGGAGGAGATGCTGGACTCTGAGGCGCAGCGACGCCGAGGCTCCGCCGATCGCCCTGTCGTCTGTCCTTTCTTTCCCTCTGAGAAGCCATTGGACATTCCTGTGAGCAAAAAAGACGATTGGCTATAGCGAACATCTGAATGAGGACACTCGTCAACGATTGGTCGCTTGCGTTGTCGCTTACCAGTATCCAAGCGTTTGATTGGACACTCGTGCTCGTCGTCTTCCTGGCAGTCGCCGCTCATGCTGCGCGTCCTCTTTCTGTGCTGGAGCAGCGTTTCGAGGCGAGGGATCACGACTGAGAGGAATGTCTTCGTGCCCAGCTGAGGACGGTCACCTGGAGACTCGCCGGCGTTGGGCAGCTTCTGCGGGCTCGCGTTCTTTGATTTCCGGAAGAGCACGGCCGTTCGCCGGCTGACCGTGTTTGCTGGTTCAGTGAGGGTGGAGGTAGCGACCATGACATTATCCTCGGAGGGCAGAACATCAGGGGCGAGTCCGTTGAGAATTGAGGTAGAAAGCATCTCCCTGTCGAATTTGACCTTTTTGGGGCACTTTTCAGGGCCGGGCCCCACCGGTTTCAGCATGGGAGGTTCTGAGGGGCTGTCTGAGTTGGTGAGAAGAGGCATGGAGTCCGAAGGCTCAAGTTTTGGAGGTAACGACTTATCGACTGTAACGACAGAATATTTGGTTAGCATAAGATTGTCGTGATTGGTGAAGGGAGCTACAATAAAGCGATCAAATACATGTAAATCTGTGCCATTAGTTGGGTTTTGTGCTTCAAAGCTTAAAAAACGCAAAACTTGCAAAACGCTTGTGCCAGCTGGAATGTCAATAAAGCAAAACAAAACACCTAAAAACTGTGTTGATTTCCAATTACACATTTCTATAAACTTATTGCATTGCTAACAACTTTCATAGCTTTGTCTTCATAAGTCTCAGAACTTTTGGACCACGCTGGATGTGTTGATAAGACTCTAAGATAAGACTTTCAATATAACGTGTTTTAAAGGAAACTGACCTTCTTCTTCTGTGGTCTGTGGAACATCAGACAGCATGTTCTCCTCCTCCTTGGGGTTGTTCTGCTCTGGAGATGGAGGCTCCGTTTTTTGGCCCATTTCCATGCGCACGTCGCTGATGGTCTTCTTGAGCAGCTTCAGCCGTTTGCTCCTGGAGGGGCAGGACTTCATCCCGCTGATGACATCCAGAGTCTCCAACAGCTTACTCAGCTGTTCCTCCTGAGACATTAACTCCCGGTTGGCTGGGTTCAACAGTCGGTCAACTGGAACGGATGAAGAACGTGATTGTTAGAAGGTTCATCCACAAACCGTGGACCAAAAACAGCTTGGTTATCAGTTGTTTAGGTCTTCCAACGCCACAGAAACTACACAAGCAAGATCTTACCATCTTCCCAGGACACCGCTGGAGGTGGCTCAACCTTTGGAGGTTCCACGAGGTGCAGTCCGCTGGAGAAGTCGAAGCCGATCCTCTCGACGTCCCGCCGTGCCCTCCTGAGGATGGTTCCGCCATGGTCCCGCATGCGGATGGCGGCGCGATAGAAGAAGGTGTCCTTGGCGTTGTATTTCATGCAGTTGTTGATAATGAGGTTGAAGTCCTCCTCAAACTCATCCAGGTTCTTGTACTCGTGGGAGTCGATGCGTTTCTTCATGGTGGAGAAGTCCATCGGTTGCTTGATGTGATCTAGATAGTCAGGAACCTACACACACGAGAGAAAGAGAGAGAGAGAGAGAGATTGTTTGGGTTTATTTGTTAAAATCTACAATTACACCATATTAAATTTAAAAAAGTTGATAAAAAGCTCCTAAAAGTCACATTAAACATTTGAGGTGTAGTCTATGTTTACATATATAACACTCACACATGTATATGTTTATTATAATCTACGTCAACAGAAATGAGACTCTTACCTCTTTGATGCTGACGGGCTGGGCAAAGATTTTGGCCTGGTCTTTCTCCTGCAACTGATCCAGCGCCGTTCTCAGGACCAGAAGAAATGGCGTGAGCTGGATTTCCAGAACCGACTGCTGCAGCCTCATCTGAGGAATTCACACGCATGTACATCATTTACCCGTTTGATGGATTTTCAACACTGATCTGGGAACAGTTCTCACCTCCTCTCTTTTCAGTTTCTCCCTCTTGCGGATCAGCTCCAGCAGAAGACGGGCTCGCTCCAGATCGTGCCGTAAGCGATGCCAGTCCTTCAGCTGTTCGGTCAGGGCCTGTCGGTCCACCTTGCGCTCCACCTGTCATTCAAAATAACATTCATTCATGTGCATGAACTTCTAATGTGATGTTTGTGATCATCTGAAGACCACAAGCATCTTCTAGTTTTGACCCACCGGTTCTGGTTCTTTCTGCGTCTGAATGGTGCTCTGAAGGCGTCTTATGAGAGGAACGCCGTTTCTCGACTGCCTCTTGAGCATCCAGTAACTGAGAACGCGTTCCACGAAGACCTTCTTCTTCTGAACCGAAACTTGATTGAGGATCGTGTTGAAACTGTCAGGAAACAAAAACAAACAAACATTAGAGTCAACAGAACTTCAAGAACCAGAGAATTCTTCAAAACCTAGAACCTTCAGTGATCTAGAACCACATTTATGAAGTCAGAGAATCGGTCAAGACAGAAAATAGCAAATATTTTTAAACAAATATTCGCTTAACAACGACTCTTACCTTTTAGGTGTAATACTAGGCCCTGAAACTGTAGAAACCGTGGCAACGGGCTCCGACTCCAGCTTTTTATTCTTCTTTTTCTGGCAACTCTTTGCCTTTTCCCTCTGTCCTCTCTGCGAACCCTTCTGACATAAACCGTTCTTGGGTTTGGAGTCTTCGTAGATGGCGAGGGGTCTCCTCACGCAACCGTTCGGGGTGTGCGAGCAGCAATAGGCCGTTTTCTTGACGGAGAACGAGGTGCCCCCCGTTTCGGTGACCTCTTTGATGGGCTCCATCTTCATGTACAGGCCGGCCTTTTGGGCGCAGCTCACATGGAAGGCGGTGTAACAGTTTGCCTTGCTGCACTGAATGCAGGCGCCCACGCCTTTCTTCTTACAGAGGTAACAGGTGAGCTTCCATCGAGCAGGTGGAATGTTAGCCACGCCGTCGATGGGTTCGATGAAAACCGTGTTGGTGAAACCGACCTCGGGGACCCAAATGGCGCACACCACGTGCCCCCAACGTTCATCGTCCGTTCGCTTGAGGGCTCCGCCTTTGTTGGGGCAGAATATACACTCGGCCTGTTGAGAAGGGGAGTTCAAACAGTGGCGACAAAGCCAGCGGCCCTCGGGTATGTGGGGGACGCCGTAACACTCCTGGTGGACTGCGAGATTGCACATGTCGCAGAAGAGAATAGCGTTGCTGTTCTGGCACTCCCCGTCCATGCAAATGCAGCACACGGCGTCTTCATCGATCAGCGACTGGGGGTCGCCTTGGCCCTGGCTCTCGAAGAACGACTCCTTCTCAAATCTGTCCATGAGGAACTCAAAGACGTTCTGAGAGACCTGGCTGTAGCCGTCGCTCTTCCTCTTCTCATTGATCAGCTCGAGCCACGCGTAGTCTTCCTCGTCCATGTCGTACTCCACCTCCTCGTCGAGTTCATCCAATGTCTTTTCCACGTAGGTGTAGTACGTCGCCGGTCTCCGTGGCACAGCTGGGATGTTGTACTCGACCGTTCTGATCTTTGGCTCCGGTAGCCTGCCCTGAGCTGGTGTACCCTGCACGGTCGTCAACGCGGCGTTCTTCTTCTGCTGGTTGTTTTTCAGCCGCACCGAACGGACCAGAACCTGCTGGGGCTTGTCCGTGTTCTCCTTGTTGCTGGTGCACTCGCTGATCTCCTGAGCTAAAGGGTCATCGCTGTCGATGACATCCAGTTTGTCGTAAATGCTGAGTCTGTGAACTCGCCCGTCTATCTCCAACTCCACCATCCGCTGAGCCTGGGCGTAGGTCAGGGTCTCGCGGTTTCGTGACGGTTTGATGGGGGAGGGAGGCCTCTGAGAGGTCGATACACGATTCTGCCGAGACTTCTTCCTCATTTCGGAAGCCTTAGAGGAACTAAAGTGTGACACAAGAACATAAATCAACGTTAATTTTAACACCCATCATTTTGAATGAAAACAGTTTCACCCAACACTTCACACAGCCTCAAACAGCCATGCTTTGTGAAATCGGGCTCAGCAATAGTCCCACCACGTGGTAAGACTGTAAACAACCGTAAGCAAATACCCCGTCGTGTCCATGGCAACCTCAACTCGAGTTTAAAACGCCCCAGCTCGTCTGCTAGCAGTTACGGTGCGGTTGTGTTGTTTCTGAACCACCTGCCATTGTTACTTATTTAGTTGCAAACAATACCACGCTTGCTACGCTTAACACAAGGTCRACATTTCAACAGGCACGTTAGTTCCTAACACGGGACTATTTTTGCTAAAACCCCCGCCTGACTTATTAAGCTACACACACTGACACATTAACCCACATAGCCAAGACACTGGGGCGTAACACACAACAGCCCCGCTTTTGTTTATAGAGGGAGGGGGGCAGGGCAGAACAAGGCCAAACACACTGAACACAGCTCTGTAAAACACACACACACACACACACACCCTTTGCAACAAGGACACACAACGGCCTGCTAGTGAGCTAGCGCTGCTCGTAACTGCCCATCGACACTACCGCAAACATGGCGTCAAACAAAACACAGCGGGGCCGTAAAAGCGGGGCCGTAAAAGCGGGGCCCGTTCGTCGGTATACGTTAATATCAATAAACCACCCGGTTACCGGGGCGTGTTCTTACCTTCACCGTCGACGTTGAGCGAAAAGGCCGAGCGAGGAGCGACAGCAGCCGTGCGGCCTAGAGAACAGCAGTGGGTTTAATCCGCACACGAGCCGCGTTACGGGCGCTACCGTCCACCAGACGCTTTACCGTCGTATTCGATGGGTTATACCGGGTTTCCGTGACGGCCTCCCGGATTCAAAAATCAGCATTTAAAAGCCGTACGTACGTACTTACAATAACAGCGGCTCGAACATGCTAACGCGCCTGATTTTTGCTCGTTTGTGGGCTGGCCGCGCGAGCGCTATGCTAACAGGCTAACTCGCCTCTCTTCCCCCCACAACAATGCGGCTGCAGGGCTCTCGCCTTACGCGCTGCGTCACCGCGTACGACGTCATGACGTCCAGCGCCAAAACAGAGGAAGTGGCCGCTGTTGTTTCGTACGGAGGCTGCGTTTGTTGTTTAAAATGTTAACGATATATGTGTTTTTTTAAATGCAAAGTACATTTTTTGTGCAGAATCGGAAAAATATAACGCCATTGTTGTCCAGAAACCGGCCTTTTGGGTTTAGGCTGGATCCTGGCGGTGCAGATACATCGTAATATTATTGTTATAGCAGAGATCATGTTAAGATCATTTAAGTTGACGTGTCTGTTATGTTGTCTGTATTGTAATACAATAAAACAAGATGCTTGTCTTTGCTTAACTAATTCAGTTGTGTTTGTAAGGACATGTTTACGAGCTTTTCGTGTCAATCTTTGTGTAAAAGTGGGGAAATGATCTTTACTGTTTAATATTGTGCATTTTATCTGTCCTGTTATGTGTATTTAATGTACCCCAGCTGTAATTGTTTCTCTTATTCAATCCCTGAATTGTGTAACCGGTATTAAATGTCTAATGCGACAGGTATGTGGGTTTACCTGGTTATAGAGACTGTGATGATAAACTAAACACACATTTCTTAATCCCATGTGAGTTTAAGTCTGAATCACAGCAGTGAATAACACAAAGCTCATTCAATTGTATTACATGATGATAATATTTTGACAACCCGGCCCAAATGGGTCATCAGACAGTATAACAGACCCTGTTATAAAGCAACATCTGTTTCCTGCCATAAAGACTTCAATCGTCCGACTACCCTATCTGTAAACCTGGTTTATTTTATTTCAAAACACACAAACAGTACAACGACTTGTTATTTTTGGTTTACATTAATACACGAGAGAATAAGTTTGTGTGTGTGTTTATAGTGCATATATTTGTTATGTGTTAAATAGATAGATAAATAAAATCCATCTATCAACCTCCTACATTAAAGAATTAGCCTTCTAATAAGTTGCATGACATTTTTGCAAATTTCAGCTTTAAATTTAGTCTTTAAAGGGTCCATCATGTTTGACCAGAGCAGGTTTCTCAGTTAAAAGCACACAGACACCACAGACACTGTACATAAGAAATTTATTGTGTCCAATATAAAAAATAAACGTTTCACCAGCTCAAAAAAAAAAAATCCACACGGTCACAGTGGAAGGACTAAAACACTTTTACTTCCACTTCACATGGATAATAAAGTTTCTAAACTTTACACACTACATCGGAATGGCATTACTAAACGTCTCATTCTTATAGTTGTATCAGTATTAAACAGCTGTAGTTTGTTTAGGATCCTTTAGGTTAAACTAAACAAAAGCCCGGGAACTTTTACATTTAATAATTTCATTTACTTTTTGCAGATGGTATAAAACAAACGAATAAATAAATAAATAGCCACCGAAAGTGGAATGTTTGTATTGCGTGAATAAATAAGATGCGAGGGGGGAAAATGTACATAAATACAATTACAAATACATGTATTTAAAAAAGAAAAAAAAGAGAGAGAAATAGGAAAGATGAATCCGTGGATATTGCATTGATTGTGCGCGACACTCCAGTTCCTGCGAAACAAAAGCTGGGAAGTGACGCCATCAGATGGAAGACATTCAGAAATGAACAGATGGGAAAACTGTAGACCATGACTTTAAATGGCAGAGCAGCAGAGATACTGTTAAGAGTATTAAGTGTGTACTTCAAGTATTCGACCACTAGAGGGCAAGGGAGACCCACCACAACTAGATTCAGTCTTCCTGTGAGTTCTGGGGAGTTCCCCTGAAATCTCAAGTCCACCTGGTTTCCATCGCGACTTGAATCTTGTAAAAGCAGCTTTTCCAAAAAAGGCACCGAAAACTAAACGATAGTCTAAAAGAAATAATATTTAAGCTCTATAAGAGCAACCAGTAAGATCACAGGATTACTAGCATCATTGCTCAAGTAATCGCCAACAACCCACCCTTAGCAAGGAAAAAAAAAAAAAAAAAAGACATTTATGCAACGTAAATTTTAAGTCCGGAACCAACAAAAACATGAAATGAAAGTCCGTTCGCTCGGTCACTTCAGTGCCGTCAAAGGCTTTCTTTGCTTGAATTGGAGCTGGGTTCTGTGGCGATGGAGTGAAGCGTGATGTCGCCGTTCTCCGACTTGGGTTCCTCTTCCGTGTTCATCCACTGATGCTCAAAGATCTGCTCCAGGGTGGGCCGGTCCGAGGGTCTCGAGCAGAGGCACCATTTGATGAGCTGCTGACACACTGAGGACAAAAAGTAAATTGCAAAATGAAACATTTCAGATCCACAGGACACAAAAACAGGGTTTAAGTCAAGGAGAAACGAGGCGGCACACGTACCTGGAGAGATTCTTCTTCTAAAAAACAGTCGACCCCTTATAATCTCCTCGTCGTGCTCAAAGGGGATGTCGCCACACACCATGTCATACAGCAAGACCCCCAGGGACCATATGGTTGCCGAGCGACCGTGGTACCTGTGGTAGCGTATCCACTCAGGGGGGCTGTAGACTCGCGTGCCTGAAAGAATAAAAACAGACTGGATTTGAAGACTGTTTTCCAGTTAGCCCAAAACTCATTTCATACTTCGACAGCCATGTTTTGTATATTTTTATAATATATAAAGCAGATATTTTTGATTACGCAGCAGCAGCATGTATAATGAGACACTACAGTCAGCTGACTACAGAAAGGGGGGCGCCAGTGGTCTGTTTTTCTCCTTCCCGTTCCCAAAATACGAGCAAGCTGAAACAGGCGGGCTACCTTAAGGGCGGCTCTCCAAACGCGCTCAGGTACAAACAGTCGTGAGTTATGGAAACTCCAAATGTTTCCCGCATGAGTCACTTCCCATAACAAAAGCCCCTTCACTAGGGGTGGTGTGACCCCCCATCCCTCCCTCCCAAAGGCCGTGAGTCGCCTGGATACCAAACAAAAACAGGGACTCATGATGGGAGGAGTCACGTGGTTTCACAACTCGGGTTTCACAACAAACAACTGACACTTTCCACTAACTTTTTCCCCTAATTTTAAAGTTTTAGGCCGGGCTGAATATTAAACTCAACATTGGCATTTTGTTTAAGCACGAAGCGTTTGTTTTAAAGCTAATAATAAACATTCAACTACAATGTTTACGCACCGAAAGTGCGCAAAACAGTTACTCTCAACCCAAAACACAAACACACCAATGCAAAAACTCACAGACTCACCATCAAAGTCCGTGTATACGGTGTCCTTAAGGATCGCCCCGGAGCCGAAGTCGATGAGTTTCAGATCTCCGGTGCGTAAATCCACCAAGAGGTTTTCGTCTTTGATATCCCGATGAACGACCCCGCAGCTGTAGCAGTGCCGCACCGCCTCTAAAACCTGGCGGAAGAAACCCCGGGCGGTGCCCTCATCCAGCGCGCCCTTCTCGGTGATGTAGTCGAACAAATCCTTCACCATCTCCGGCCTCTCCATTATGATCAACCAGCCGTCGGGTCTCTCGTACCAATCTATGAGTTTAATGACCCCTTGAAAGGTAGTTCCCACCTTCTTCAAAAGAACAATCTCCAGCGGAACCAGCGACCCATTCTGCAATGCAAACACGTCTGGGTTGGGAACGCATTTTAGAAATTTAGTAAACGATTGGACTGTTATAAATATAAATAATTCTTACAATGGTGCCCCATTCGGTGACCCTCTCCTTGGAGACGTGTTTTATCGCGACCTACATACAAGAAAACAAACGCGTTGAGTCTGGCTGGTCCGCGTATGAACGCGTGAATGTGGCGCGTAACGCGGCCATGTGGTGCCATCAAAACAAAGCGAGCACTTACCGGCAACGCGTCCGCCGTCCGAGTGCCGGCATACACCGTCCCGAACCCGCCGCTTCCCAGCACGGATCCCACATGATAGACCTTGTCGAAAGGCTCTCGCTCGGTCTTAGCTGTAAAACGAGGAAAATGCGCCGTTAACGAAGGAAAACCCAACGTGCATTGCGCACAGTTGGCAACAAAATGGCTCCAGATTACGAGGTCACGGAGACGCGCGTCTGGTAACCAGCGGTCACAGCGCGTATGGAAATTTGGTAATAAACACGAGACACCATTAACGCAGAAATAAAACACGCATTGGCAATGAACGATGAAACCAAATGGGTGTTTTAATCATAACGCCGAATACCTGCTTGAAGTTGAATTTTCACCGGCAAGTGATCGATGTTTGTCGTGCTGCAAATATGGGAAAAGGATCCAAACTTGGAAAGCAGCATTTTTTCCTCCCTCACAAAAATAAACTCTCAGCCCGAAAGTCCTTACGGTGCGTAACTGTGCCTCGGGTCGCGAGAAAACACCGGTTCTTCGTCCTTCACCAAAAAGACGAAATCGTCTTCAAAATGGGTTTAAAGGTGTGAAAATCCCAGAAAATGTCGCAAAGGTCTCAAACTCCGATAATTACTCACAAATGTTCCCGCACATCCATAGTGGGGAAGAACTGCACACGTTTGCGCTTTTGGGTCTTGCGTGCGCTCGGCTGATGCGTCTGTATGGGAGCGGACGGGAGACCGTATTAACTCTTTATTCTAGTGTTTGGGCTGCGTACGCGTTGCGCGGATCCCTCCGCGACGGACGGACTGCCCACGGCTCACCGACGATTTCAGAAACGACCTTTATGAAATCGTTCAGCGGTGAACGAGAGACGAAATCACCGCGTCGTGTGGTCCAAAATGGTCCACCGTGAGGTTTGTAGCGGCCCGTCTGCAACGACAAGTAGTGCGCTGGGGATAGTGCGAGACGCCCATGGATACCTCGTCTGAGAGCTTTGCGCTCAGGCTGTGCGATAAGACCAACCACGTTGCACCGTTTATATAATTGTACTATGACTAATTAGAGGGATATTATGGCGATATAAGGTCAGTTGCGTTTGTCAATAATAACAAAACATCACAAATAAAACAATGAGAGGGATAAAACTAAAAGTTAAACCCATTTTTAATATCAACCATTTTCTAAAATGATTTTGTTTAAGTTGCTGGTATCTGTAAGATGCACATTACGCACAACATAGACCACAGAGAATGTATACATGTATGCATAGTTCTATAGGTTCTGTTATATTTATAATGAATCAGCATCTTAGGCGAATTTCCAGATTGTATGTAATGCACAATATATAGAAGCAAAGCCTTAAATGTATATTTGTATGTCTATATATAATATATACATATATATGTAAACATATTTACAATTATTCGTTTGGCAGATGCTTTTATCCAAAGTGACTTATTCTGAATTTAATGTTTACATTTTGTTTATCAGTACTAGCATTCCCTGGAGTCGAACCCACAACCTTTGTGCTGCTAACGCAATGCTCCACCAGTTGAGCTACAGGAAGGTAAACGTGTACATATTCTATATGTGTGTGTTTATATAAGTGCCACTACATATATAGAATATTTGACCTATATATACACATACATTATATATATATGTGTCTGTGTGTATAAGGGTCAAACATATATTGGTCAAATGACAGTCTATCAGAAGTACTCAGGCTCACGACTGAAGATCTAAAGATTTGTTTGGTATTATCTCTCTCTCCGCAGATGAGATCTCATCATCTGTGGCGTCTGAGGAGGTAAATTGAAGAGGAGCTGACGGAACGACTCAGACAGGATGTCTCAAAGACAGGAGACGAGGTAAACAGCGATCTCCCGCTGCGATAGAGGATGAATATTGTTATGAAAATTCATATGATAAGACGGGCTTGCAAACAGACTCGCTTTCCATTCCAGCTGCGCTCCTCTGAACCCATTAGTCTCTGATATCCAACCTACAGTCAAAAGCTACAGTTAACTTTTACATAAGACAAATAATAATTAAAATAATAATATCAAGATGACTGAAACCATCACAGTTTTCAATATCTTCAGATTCACAGATTCAAGCTAAACTGCCACAAATGACTGATGGGGGAAAAAAACCGTGAGCCGTGACCGAACGTGTTTATCTGACGCTTAACGTCTGATGTTTATTCGTTTTTAGGTCTCAATACGCACGTTTCTTCTCCTACCTTCCCCGAAAGCAGGAACATGTTCTCACTTTTATCTCACGCCAGATTCATTAGGTCATACGGCAGGACGACATCAAGGCTTGTGGGAGCGTTTATGAGACACGCTGGAGCAATCAGGTGGGAAATCCCTCGAGGTTTCTACCTGCTGCAAACAACATGTTCTGAGGTACCACAAGCTCCCTGGACCCTCTCTGTCAGATTTTGTTGGTTTCAGTTATGTACATTTTTCAGATTAAAAAGAAACAAAAATCAGTTACTGAACATCACAACTGTAAGTGGAACATAATAATACGTTTTCAAAATTTACTATTATGAACAATAAGTTTATTATAATGATTTATAATTTGAGGTGCCGGGTCTGATTTCACAGGAAATGTTAGTTTGGCTTCAACATATGTGAAGTATGTAAGTAACCTGCAGTTACATGTTTCAACCAGAGGTGGCGACAGAGAGACAAAAGTTACGTATTGCAGCTTTAACTAGCATGTAGCGCATTATGGTTTGGGGCTGTGAAGAAACTAAAATTAACTTTTTATATATACTAAGTGTATATTTGAGTAACTGTATATAAAGCAGGCATGACTATAAACACAGCTACTGTACACTGGACTGTTGTCAGTGATCGTTCTATCACAATGACCTCTGTGATAAAATGTGATAACCTGTAGCAAAAGTGGCTTTATGCAGCTTTACACGTCTAATCTGACGGATCACAAAGACCCCCACTGTTTACACAGACAAGAGGGGCTTATGGTGCAAAATTCTGAATCCTCTTCAGAGGTTATCCGAAGGGCAGGGTTAGAAAATCACTTACCTTTTCATTTGGGAACGTTTGGGCAAATAATGTATGTGTTCAACTCAGACACATTTTGCCACTTCATGTTATATTTAAATTTAGCTTATTCCAAGTGCTGTTGTTAACTTCTGAAAATGTCAAAAAACTTTATTTACGTCCTACATGTGATGATAACATTTTAATTGTAATACGTTTTGTGCAAAAAAAAACAGCTTATAAAACCAGCAGGTGTACCAGAGAGGCTGTGCTAGTAAACACACTAGTTGCTACTAGTTTAACCAACACAAACCAGTGCCGGGCCACAAAAACGATGCTGGACTAAACCAGTCCTTTCAGCAGAGACACGGTAAGTAATTTTGTTTGTATGATTCATGATTATGTAAATGTTAAGGGCACCGTGACCAATGCATCACCACGGGAATCAATTCAAGCCATATTTTTTGGAATTTTAAAATTGAAAAACCAGACTCATGCACTTTAAACAGGAATAATAAATGAGTTCCTTTCATAATCTCCATGGATTAGAGGATTCTGGGAAAATGGGCAAATCAGGTGACATACGGGTGGAAGCGATGGTTCGCAAATATACAATATGCCAGAGTGCAGCTTACTGTATCTTACACTTAAAGCACAAATGTAATTAAACCGTATGGAAGGACAGACAGTGAATGTTTCCTGTTGGGATGTTCCGTCAAAGGTCACTCCCAGGGCTGATGCTAGTTGCTAGTTTGTTAGCAAACACTAAATTCCTGGGCTGTTGTTTTAGCGACGCAGGATGCAAATGTGACACCGGGACCCTGAGAATTTAGACGCGGCCTTTCAGTCAGTATATTGTGTGTATGAAATATATGTTTGTTAAAAAGTTGGAATGGCAAATAATTGAGACGTCACAAGGAAACGCTGAATAATATTCAGTTTTTGATTATAATTAATTAATAGTTTGTCATTTGGATTAGCAGGTAATGTGTCACCATGGAGTCAACATGAAATTTAAAGTTTGTAAACGTTCATTTTTCGTGAACAATTTTCGGGTGCTTATTATTTGATGGAAAACAAGTTTCAAACAATTATCAAAATGTAAGATTTTGCTCCGCCTCTTTTCTGATTCAGGTGACATCATCAAGTCCTGTCACATTTTAGCCCCTCCTCTTTGATCACCTGTCATATGAGGACTGCTGCTCATCTAATTCAATCAATTCCAGGTAAATTGAAAGATTTGTCATATAGTTTATTATTATTAAAAATAGTATTTTCCTTACAAAAGAAAAATGGGTTGTGGCTTTTGTTTAATGTATGAAAGTGTTTTAAAACTATCCTTAAACTTGTTTTTTGTTTTTGTGTTCAAGGAACGAATAAACAGACCAGAGATGGAACGACACGAGTGTGAAGAAATGATATGGGCGGACTGTACCTTTAAGACATTTTCCATATAGGTTACGTCAAGCCTCTGCAATGGGGAAATCTGTGGATGAGAAACCAGCACTAAAAAGATTCATACACTGTCTGCCTTGTAATAAGAACCGTGTGTGTTTGTCGGTTGTGATGTTCGGAGAGTTTATCACCCAGCCATCTTCTCTCAGCACCTGCATACAGTTAGGGCATCAAAGCCCGGCTCCACGCAAACGTCCTTAGGTTCTGCCCCCAGCCGTACCGCCGCTCCTCATGTTATTGTTTAGACTGAGGGCACTAGTCACATGACCTGCAGTGTTGTGACTGGGGGCTGAGAAATCTAGGTCACGCATAGCCCTTCCTTAGCAAAGCCCTGACAGAAAGCGCATCTTACAACTGTGTCTCACTCTTATCCCACTTTCATTTTTACTCCGGAGTAGGTCGGCTGTGTCTGTTTGTACATTTTGCACAGTAGAGAATGCAGAACCGAGTGATGGAGAAAATGAAAGAAACAGCAGTGTCACCCAACCAAAAGTCGTCCCTGTTTTAATGACAACGTTTTGGTTTGTATTATGATGTCACTCTTTAAAACACCATCAACTCACGACATCACAGAACGCTTCGATTTTTCGGCAGCCAATCAGAAGTCTCCAAATATTGCGACACATCAGACGCTCACAAAATGCTTGGATAGCCGTAGCGTCACGTCCGAGACTCACGGATTTGTTTCGTTTTAGCTCTTAATTTAACCGTCAATCAACATGACAGGAACATGGTACATGTTCCCCTCAGCTCAACCCCCCCCCTCCAATCCACTCCCATCTAAGAGTGACAGCTCAATATTTATAATGCACGTAACATATGGTGCTGAAAGTAAACAAAAGGGAAATTAAACCATATATGAGAATGTGTCTGCCGAGGCGTGTTGGGTTTTTAAAATGCATACCATCAGGGCTGAATCTATTTAAAGATTTTTGCATATGTATGTATCCGGGTAACTACTGTTGTGTCTTTTGCCAATAACAGTCTAGATCTTTTAACAAAGAAGAATTTTAAGACTTTACAAACACGCGACACCAGGCAGAAGTCTGGATGCATACGTTTTATTAAGCCTTAAGTTTGGATGCAGCTTATTCTTTAAGTCTGTTAATAATTTTCACTGTTTTGAATATTAGTCATCAGACATATTTCACGTAAATGATAATGGAAATGATGTGACGACCACAAATGTTAAGCCAAATTGTTATATCGCCAGAATTTGCATAGATGACCCCATTTTTTTACAACAAGTGTTGACGTCTCAACACTTGTTAGTCGCTTCTAGCTGTGTATAGAAACATATATAAGCACTGTTGATATTTGTCTAGCAATCTCCAGCATTTGAGAATTAGCCTTTAGATGAAATGTGTTTAAGACTATGAGAAACATAAATTCAGCTGTGTCCAAACTTTTGACTGAAATGCAGTTTTTTAAGAATATATTTTTAATATTTAATGCATTTTGTATAATTAGAGTTATACATTTTATAACTTAAATGTAACAGTTTTTTGTAGAAGTCAAGGTTTATGTGTGGAAACACAGTTACCAGTGTTCATTGTGCGTGTGTTTGTGTGTGTGCATGTGTTTGTGTGCATGCGTGCATGTGTTTGTGTGTGCTTGTATGTGTGTGTGTGTGTGTGTGTTTGGTGGGGGGTTGGTGATTGGGGTAGAAGACCCCGGGGGTGTGCCCCACACTTGTCACTCCAAAACGTCATTCAGGCAGATGGCCGTTGTTTAGCTCCCCCGCTAATCAATGGAGAAATTAGCAAAACTCATCAAGGGTCCGTGATTGTGGCTTTGTTTGGTTAATTAAAAATCCTGAGTCAGTCATTCTTGAGTGTACGGAGAGTAGACCGTCACAGAACGTTCTCAGAACGTTTTCTCAAAGTCTCAAAAATGTTCATTTGTGTGGTAAGTTAGTAGTTTTTCTGACATTTCATATTGATTATGGAAAATTTTTTGGGTAGAAGTTAGTAATTTGTTTTAAAACTTACAGAATTAAAAAAAAAACATTTAAATAACATTCTTAAACTGAACACTAATGTTAAATCTTTGTTACAGGTGCTCCGTGCCAAAAATCTTCTGTGGCTCTTTCTTTTGTGGAAAGTGAACATATCTCATTCACCACAGACAGATCATTCATTTTGCCCTCTTTGTTGTGGGTTCTCAAAGTTACGGACTCTCCGTGCAGCTGGGAGGCGGTTTGATGTGGTCGGGCCATGCAATGATCCCAGCTTGCGTTTTGTTGGGGAACAACACCACCCGCTCCCTCCTATTGAGAGATTTCACCTTATCTTCATAAACCCACACGCTTCCTTTAAAGTGAGCCGATCTCATTTTCCATAGATTTCAGTTATTCCCCTTTGTTTACGTCGCAGTAGATGTGGTTTGTGATCGATTTGTTTGTGTTTGAGGTGAGCCTCTGGTCTCGCTTTGATCTCGTTTTTTATAGTCGGGCCAACGTGGTTTTATAACATCAGACCGGTTACACAACACACTAAGACCTCTTCAAAGAAGTCAGTTTGCTAAGTTCGCTTTTACTCGTCCATTCACGCTCGCTACAAATTATAGGATCCGATGAGATGACTAGCCTGGCTATTGTAACCCACACAAAGCAGATATTTTAAGCTCTCTCTCTTTCTCTCTTTAGCTAGGCCTGTCTCTCTTTTTAATACGTTAGATAAAGGACCGAAAACAAAAGATAACGTTTCTTTATTATTGCTCCAAAAATACTCCCCGGTGTTTGATTTAAAACCTAGTTTTTTCATTAAAGTGACTCTGGGAAAAAAAACAGGCCAATCGGAATGTTTTCCGGACATCGACAGGAGGCTTTTATAATCAACTTACACAATGAGGTTACACCACCGAGTGCAATCCGGCCCCAGACCTGTTACCTAGCCGAGCTCCCTCTGGATTTGCAGTCACATGATCAAAACAAAGGAGTCACATGGTCTCGCACATGGCTCAGCATGACTCAGCAGGGAGAACATAAACACGCCGGCCCCTCTTTGCTTGTTATGCTTGGAAATTCAGCCCCCCTCTTTGTTCTTTTCCGTTGTTGTTGTACGTTCAGCTCACGAGCGATTTTTAACTTTTACACCCTCAGCCGTTGCAAATGAGAAACCGTTCGTTTATTGATCCATCCAGGCTCGCCGGACGCATTAATCATTTCCATTACAAACTCCTGAATCGGTTACAAAGGCTCCATAGTTCCCCGCGTCCCCGACACGCACGTCACGTGCGGCCGTTCAAAGCAAGAATTCACATTAAATAACACGTGAGGCCGGTTAGGCTGAGAGTCCCGTGTGTGTTAAAGTTCAACCGTCATGCAGACAGCATTAGCGCTATCTAGCATTAGCTAAGTCTTGGGGCAGGACGGGGGTGAATTCGTGACACTTAGTCAGACAGGAGGCACTCTAGCAGTATGGTTTCCATGGTAACCTTATGGGGCACCTACCAGGCTCCTGTGGATTGGTGAGCATATACACACACACATATACACACAAACACACACACATATCACACACACATATACACACAAACACACACACACATATCACACACACATACACATACACACACACACATGCAAACACACACACATACACATACAAACACACACACATATACACACATACATACACATATCACACACACATACAAACACACACACATATACACACATACATACACATATCACACACACATACAAACACACACACATATCACGCATGCATACAGCAATACAGATACAAACACACACACACAAACATATACATTATACATATATACAAACATATATATATGTATATGTACCTTATGTATATATAAGGTACATATATACACAGTGTGTGTGTGTGTGTGTTTGTATGTATGTGTATTGCTGTATGTATGTGTGATATGTGTGTGTTTGTATGAGTATGGCTGTGTGTGTGTTTGTGTGTGTTTGGCTGTATGTATGTGTGATATGTGTGTGTGTGTGTTTGTATGTATGTGTATTGCTGTATGTATGTGTGATATGTGTGTGTTTGTAGGAGTATGGCTGTGTGTGTGTTTGTGTGTGTTTGGCTGTATGTATGTGTGTGTGTGTGTTTGTATGTGTATGGCTGTATGTATGTGTGTGCCTGTTTGTTTTTGCCTGTTTTATCGTTCACCAACACAAACTGAGTTTAAAAGCACCTTATCTCAATGTTGGATAGAACTACGCCACCAAAAAAAACCGCCTCACAAATCACTGTAACCCATCACTGATGTATGCAATTAATGTCCCTGACCTTGAAAATGTCACAGGTATTATTTCTCACAGTCATGTCATTGCTCAGATCTGTTAAATGTCTGTCATGAGGCACTGTTGCTATCTATTGACAAAGCTATCTTGGTAACAAAACTGGACTTCAGTACAACATGTGCCAGCTGGAGGGAGGACATTTGTGTTAACTGACACGGAAGGAAAATTTCTGTCTAAGTGCGTCGCCCAGTAAGTTTCAAAGGCCTTTTGTACGTTTTTGTAGACGATAAACATCTCAAAATGGGGTTTGAAAAGCGACAAGTATTTATAAACAGATGACTCTGATTGTATCTCCAACAGGTTTGATGCACATGGACAGCGTCAGGGTTCGAGTGGAAGACAGCGTCTTTGAAGCAAACAAGTCTCTGCTGTTAAGAGAATGCGAGTATTTCAGGGCGCTGTACAGATCTGGCATGGTGGAGTGCGGTCAAGACGAAATTCATTTGAAAAACCTCCGTGCTCAAGGGTTCCTGATCATGCTGGCGGTGGCCAGCGGCGACAGACCTTCTCTGGACGATGACGAGATCCTGGAGGCCGTTGAATGTGCTGCATTCTTCCAGGCGGAACCTCTTACCAAGCATCTTCAGGATCTACTCAGCTCCAACAACTGCTTACTCATGTACCAAGCTGCTGCCACCTATGGCCTGTGGACCCTCCACGAGATGTCGGCCCAGTTCCTTCGCAACATGTACCACGACCTGCGAGAGGAGTTGAGGAACCTCCCTCAGGAGATGATCGACTATGTGGAGGCTCAGGTTCCCAGTGCGTTTGTGGCTGTGGGTTCGCACTCCTCCTGCACCGCTGATGAACTTCCTTTAGCCGCAACGAGAACCGTTTGCTACCTGGATGAAGATGATAAGAACTGGAAGGTCCTTACTGCTTTGCCAATGGAGGCCAGTACTTCTTTGGCTGGTGTGGCCGTTTTGGACAACAAACTTTATGTCGTTGGAGGTGTGCACGGTGTTGACAAGAGAGCCGTTGATGCTAGCTTTTGCTACGATGTGGTTGGTGACACCTGGAGCTTCCTGCCAGGACCCAGACAGCCACGGTACAACTTCAATCTAATTGGACTAGAAGGTTCCCTCTATGCCATTGGAGGAGAATCTGAGAGAACCGCCATGTCCTCGGTCGAAAAATACAGTGTCACCACCAAAGAATGGACTTTCGCTGCACATTTACCAAGGCCGGTAGCTGGGGTGGCGTGTGCCAAGGCTATGAGCCGGATTTTCGTTTGCCTGTGGCAGCCAATGGACACCAACGAAATCTACGAATATGTCCCAAACCAGGATTCATGGGTTCTGGTCAGTACATTGCTAAAGCATCAGAGCTACGGACACTGCATGGTGGCACACAGAGACAACCTCTACGTCATACGGAACGGCCCCAAGGACGACTTCCTGCGATGTTTGATTGACAGCTACAACATCACCACCGGTCAATGGACCGCTATGCCTGGTCACTATGGCAACAGCAAAGGGGCACTGTTTACATCAGCAGTGAGAGGAGACTCTGTGTTCACGGTCAACCGTAGCGTGACTCTGGAATACACCATTGCAGGAAACACATGGAAACCTCGTCACCAGATGAAAGGTTTTCCCAGGAACGGATCTGTGTGGACATTTTTGTTAAGAATTCCAAACGAAAGAAAACAAGTGTGACGACATCTGTCCCAAATTTCCTTACAACAAACAATTCATGCATATGTTTCTGTTTAAAAGCGCACATTACGTCACGTTGCAATGAAACTGTTTGAGTGCGTTTGACTGCCGTTCAATCGCTTCTAAGAAACTGATGAAAATTCATGTTGCATTTGGTGCTAAGATTGTTTGTGATTTCTGTCTTTTCTTGTTGTGAATGAACCTTTGTTTGAAAGTTAGCATGTTTTCTTATTTTTTAAGATGTTAAGACAAAATTTGCCTGCAAAATGAATATATATTTTGTACAATCTAGTTTCTATATGCATGTATATCCAAAGTTGACCTTTAGATTTAAAGTGTTGTTTTTTTAAAGTGTTGTTTTTCTTTAGTTTAATATACACATATGCATATAGTTTAACACTATTGTTTCTCTTCTGTTTTTTTCTGAGTTAAATGTCAGTTTTGTATGTTTCTCTTTGTTATTAAAGACTTTTGAGTGACATTTTGTGTAGCGCATGAGCGTGCAATAGCCAAGACCATAAAAATCCAGTCCATGTGACAGTTGTTCCGTGCCACGATTTCTAGTCTACATAAGGTCACGTTCTCCTCAACAGTGAAGCTTGAAGTTTTGTGCACATTGACTCTGAAACATGTTCTTTTCTTTTTGTTTAATAATTTTTATACCCATTTCTTTTTCTGTTGATAAAACTGGCACAAATCATACGATTTACTTTTCATTGCCAATTTTTCTGCTCCAAATGCAATATTTAAATAAAGTTAAGACTTAAATATTTGCCAAATGGCCAGTATTGTCATGCTTGGACGTTTAGAGATGCAAGGTTGAATATTTTATTAGGATATGCAAAAGTAAATCGACTGTAACTGTTGTGGTTTAGTTTGCAAGAATGTTCTGATTAAAATTCTGCTTTTCTGTAATAATTTGCTTGATAAACATTGTTAAAGATCTTAAACGGTGGGTGTAACGGTTTTGGGAAAACTACACAAGTCCCTCACTTATAATCCGTTCTGACAAACAGTTAGCGTTAGCGGGGATGAATAACAGATAGAACCAATGAGCTTGTAATTTCACTGCTCCGTGGGTAAGAGCTAAATACGTTTGGACTGAAAATAACACCATGAGGGTCACATCAGGACAGAGTGGGTGTTGCCAGGCTATGGTGTCTCTCCAAAGCATGCTAACAGCTCAATGGGATGATATCTCAGTACAGCTGGTGAAGTATTACGCATTCTGCCACAATGTGCTTCTTACACCATGTCAGAAATCTCGCTGCTATCGTACCATCGCTGGCAGAACTGGATATAAGAGGACCGGGTCCAAATTGGCCCTTTGGCAAGCGTTCATCTAAAACAGAGCTGGCTGGTGGCTGTTGCGGGAATGACTTCATGGTATAAATCACACTCCAGAACTGAGCCTCACTACCAGAACAAAACAGAAAGATTGAAACTGTCTGCTGTCCACTTTAGTTTTATAAAAGGTGGTGTTTTATTTTAAATTGTCAGAATATGTGACAATAGTGGAGATACTTAAAGCTGAATAAAGTTAAATGTGAAAGCTCTCTGCGTTTCTGGGTTAGCGTTGCTAGTTTTTGATACGACACGGCGGCTAAGTGATATATTTGACAAAATGAATAAAAAATTAAATGCAAACCTTCACAACTTGTCATCTACAGGTTTGGCTACATGTAAATTTCAGGCCCTGCTTGTAGGAAAATGACAAACTGTTGAACTTTTTGAAGTTATTCCCTGATTTATTTTCCTATTCAAATCCCAAATTAACTTCACATGATGGGACAAACGTTGCAGATTCCCACGATGGGCAACATTCCATTCAGAAAATGACTTAACTGCTCTCAATTGTGAGGACTTGCACCAATGTAAACAAGCGTCTCCGCGGTTTAAAGTGACTTCAGATTGTTTTGGTTTCAGTTTTGCCCCGGGCGATTCAAAGCAGAGTCACAAATGAGACTTATTCATGCTTTGTCGTTCGGGAACAATATCTGAGGGACCACAGTGACCCGCAGTCATTGTTCCCATAGTTATTGTGCTGTGTTCTTAGGAAGCAGTTATTTGAGGTCAGGCTGTTTTAAAGAGCGCACTTGAATCTGTGCATCTGTTTACTGTGTGCCAAAGGTGGCAGCTAGATTTTTTGGCTTTGTAGGGTACGTGAGGTCTCCCAGTATAGCACAACGTGTGCCAGCCTGGGACAGCCTTGCGGTGCTACGGTATGACTACGTTTTGTCCACGTTCCAAAACATTTTCCTAATGTTTCCATAAAGTAACACAAATGTTTAAAACGTTGTTTTGAAGGTTTAATGAATGATCAAAACTTGAAAAAATGTTGCATTGAAAACATTCATGAGAAAAAGAAGAACAAGCTTTTTTGAAAACGTTCCACGAACAACCTAAGAGTAACATTTTAAACAAAATATGATATGCAACTTAAAGAACATTCTGAGAATTTGCAGAGAACGTTAAGAGAACGTTTCCCTTTGAAGTTGTTTCAATACAGAATAATAGTATTTCTTCGTTGGTTTAAAGGAATTTCGCTGCTTCGGCTCTAATAAATGCTTTAAAAACCGCCGCGCTCAGCAGGACTCGCAGGGCTAAAACTTTGGCTCAGCCTCACAGATATATACGGTATGCAGCGGCGCTGCGGCCTCGTGTATTGAGCGCACATGCAGGCTTCTACCCTTGTGACCTGAAACGTCTGGAGAGGAGAGAATAAGGGACAGACCAAAAC
>JBAJNP010004961.1:0-30949 GCA_036877545.1 Yasuhikotakia modesta | reverse complement strand
AGTAAATCACTAAAGCACTGAGTTTGATTGTAAATCTACATGATAATGTCAGGAACAGACATAACAGATATTATAATAAACAAGCCATACTGTAGTTTTGTACTGATAACTGTAGCGCTTTGTCTATATATGACCACTAATAAAACTACTGTCAATTCGTTATATATATATGGCCCTGTGCCCTGACTAAACTCAACAAGCCATGAGCTACATTAAAAATCATTATAGCATTAAATTCAGAGAGACGAACACAATTGACTCTTATAGAGTTTAATATAATGACAAGAAAGACTCAAAGCATTTGTTAGGTTTCAAAGCAAACATAGTTGTTTACATAGTTGTATAAGCTCAGGACAAACAATGCAACCAATACTTTGCTTTGCTAGGCAAAAGTAAAGGAAAATGATTTTCAACATACATATTTCCTGTATGATTTATACGCTTGTTTGTCTTCTCAAGGTTAAAATGTAAAAATTACAACTACTGGTGGGGACATAATATAGTGAAATTTAGGACATATAGTTCTATGTTCGTTTTTAAGACTTAATAAAGTAAATATACATATTTATACACATGTTTATCACTCATTTTTTCACAAGCTATCAACAATTCACCAGCTTGTGCTACAGGAAACATGTCACGTATGAGATTAAACCGATGCAAAGCTCATTACATAATAAAAAGCCATATCAGCATTTTCCACCTCTAATATTATAACATAAAGCCCTGCTTCTGTATATTTATTCCTTAAGTATTTTTAAAGGCAAAATGCTTCATTATTAACCCATAAAACACTGCAATTCAATACCAGCCCACGATTACCTACTATCATTTATCCACATTTCTAAATAAAAATAAATATTACTGTATAAAATAAATGTTGTAATGTGATCAGCTTTATAACAAAACCTTGCTGTTCTCATAAACGATGTCAGAAACGCACAACATGTGGCATTATAACATGTGCAGTTCGTTCAATGGCCATTAATAACGTTTGCTATGTGATAAGAAGTGATGGATCACATTGCAGCGGTGACCCGTTTAATATGAAGTCTGCGGACTTACCTTTTATTCACAAAGCAACAGCTGAGGTCCGCTATCACTCCCAGTGACCCGAGTCTACATTGAACTGTTTTCTCTTATGTAACTGATGTCTTCAGGTTTGAGGAGCTTTGCTCTCTTACACCTCACAGGTAAAGTCAAATGCCTCCGTCGGTACCGCATCTCCCGTCTAACCCGTCAGTGGGCGTGGCGTCGGCTGCTAAGCTCCTCCCCCCGCCCCCCGCCCACCGCCCACTCTGCGCTTGTCCGCATTGTTTTGACAGGCACGTGTGTTAGCGACGAACCTGCGTTTATTATTCAACACGAAGTATGTTTGTGAATCGTGTCTTTAAGGATAAAATTGAATTGCAATACATGCTTTTAGCTGTAACGCAATAAAACCACGTTAGAAACGTGCAGAATAAAGTATATTTTAAGCAAAAGGGGTTATAATGTCTTACTGATGCATGTTATGACTTGACTTACATGAATTTAAATGTTTGGTGCATAATGTAAGGTTTTAAGACTGGAGGCTAGTCTGTGTCAGAATTACTGATTCTTTTTGTGTGACACTTTCATTATTCATTTAAAAATGTATTAATAAATGTAAAATTTTGACTTTTCAGAAGATAGACAGAAGATTGAGGTTAGATCCAGTTCTTTGGGCCTGTGAAATAAATAACTGACCAAAATAAAACACAAAACAGATTATTTGTTCTTGCATGACCGACCTGCCAGTAATTTATGACTATCAAACATTGTAAAACCTGTTGCAGTAAAGTTTGAAAGATGGTGATCTCAAGTGCTTTTTGTTTTATTGCGATGGTTATAAATTGAAGAATTACTAGGATACTGGAACTTTTACCTCTTTTAGCGCAGTTGTTGTGTCTTACAAAGTTCCTCATGGAAAAACACAACATCAGGAACTGAAATTGTCTCATGTCTCTGTACATTTTAATAGTTGCTAATGCTCATTTCGTGCTAACTTCACAGTTACTATTAATCCACAAATTACATATTTAAAACCAAATAGATAGACCATTCCTGATGGGATAATAATTCACAGCATTGCAAGTAAAGATATAGAGAGGCTAGCAACAGTTGAAACATGGCAGGAATAAGATGTACTAATTTCTAATGAAAAGAAAATAGGTCATGTTGATCTTAGACTGCAGGATGAATCACAGCCTTTGATTAATATATTTTAGCCCTTATAATAAACCTTTATGAATATTATATGTTATAGCAATTTTGTGTCTCTTGCTATAGGGTAAATACATTTAAACTTTACTGTGTATACGAGTGTGTGTGTGTGTGTGTGTGTACACCGCAATAAAATCTTTACCATTTGCAGTGCACAGCAATCTGCTTTTTCTATTGTGGATATGTACAGTTGTACAGTGTAGTTCTTCAAGTCAATTAAATTACATTATTAATCCCAGATTTCTACAATGAGGAGCAGAAAATTTGATTCGTCAAATTCAAGGTCAAATTCACTGGAATTTTACTGGAGCGGCATCAAAGCACATGAGCACCTGAAACGTTTTTACCTTCTAACTTACATATGAAATTTTCCATGGCCCAGGGTAAAGCGGCCCGATTCAACCCTGTGTGCCGAAACATTTACCCCAGCGCCCAGAAGGAAGTCTTAGATCAAAGCTCAGACAAGGGCAGTTATTCAGACGATTCACGCTTTACGGCGGTACAAAAAAACCTTTGCTCTCTCGAAATGACCTCTAACAACTAATATTTATTTGGTCAGCTGACAGACTGGGTCAGTATATGAGTAGATGAAAGGAGAGCATATCTGAGAATGATTAAGTCATAAAGTGAAGTTGTTGCATTTTTGATGGTGTAAAAGTCAGTAGTTTAATTCATATGACCGGTGAGCAAGGACGCAGGGAACATAGAGACTGGCAAAAAAAGCACAAATACAGTCATAATGCTACGAGGTCACCAGGTTCACTCTGTGGTTATTGTACTGTAGGTTGTTATAGATAAAAAGAAGCTGTGAGAGAAAGAGAGCGAGCGAGCGAGAGAGAGAGAGAGAGAAAAGCTGAAAGATGGCCAGGGCCTTTGATAGATAGATAGATAGATAGATAGATAGATAGATAGATAGATAGATAGATAGATAGATAGATAGATAGATAGATAGATCTAATTGTAGTTTTTTAGGCACAGGTGAGTAAAATAAAGCACACTGAACACTTGTGTTCAGAAATCACTGAACACTTCTGAACACTTAGTGTGCTTCACACCAGAGAATCCCTCCCTGTGTCCTGTAATCCCTGAGACTGAGTCTCATTATGGACAGAGAGGTCAACTGCATGTCAGACTGATGGCAGCTGTTCAGCACTGAATGAACACTGCAGTACAGACACTGTCACTCGTCTGCTGTTCTGGGATCAGTCTGACATGACAGCTAATGTTCCATTGAAGTTATTTAAAATGTTTTTACAGTAACATTAAAACTTGTTTACCATATTTATCAAAATGTTCTTCGGAGGTTGTTGGTGGAACATTTTTAGAATGTGACAGAATATAACGATCAATAATGTTAACACAACGTCTAAAAAACTGGACATTTTAATGTTGTTAATATAAACGTTAAGGAAACGTTCTCACAACCTAAAATTATTAGCTGGGTTTCTGTCTGTGATTGGTTGGGAAAAGATTGGAAAGAGAAGATTTAAAAAAATCTTGCACCCCCTCCTACATCCAACTCGTTACATAATTCCACCATCTGGAACTAAAGTTGGTTTAAAACATGACAATCATTATTAATGAAAAATGGTGTTTAAACTTGGACTATTGACTTAATGTCAATGAGTCACCTAAGCCAACCTAATTCATTACGTTTAAAGTCATTTCATTTTCATAAAGTCATTTGAGATTACATGTGTGTTATAGTAACACAATAAACCCAGATTAAACAGTAAGTCTTAATGGAATATAAAAAAAACGTCATTATTTGCTCACCGTGTTTTTCCAAACCTGTGGCTTTATTTTTATGTGGAATATTAAATGAGAATGAACTTGTACATAAAATTAAAACAAATGGCGACCAGCTGTCAAGCTTCTTTTAAACAAATGTTATGTTAATGTTTTATTAAACATTTAATAAACAAAAGACAGAATGACACAGGTTTGGAATAACATGTTTCATTTTCAATGCTGGGTGAACTATTAATGTATTATTAGTTTCTATAGATTAGACTAGGTTTTTGATATTTGACATGAGTAACTATTTGTATTAACAGAGAATAAAGAATTAACCATGATCAGACATGATATATAAACTGTTAAAGGTAATAAATATTAGTTTAGTGAATAAGTATTAGTTTAGTATGGCGAACAACTTCTCTGCTAAACTAGGTCACAGAATGTTTTTAGCAGCAATATGACGACATCTGCTGGTACATGTAAAGTTATGGTTTATTGTAATTTTTATTGTTTTTAAACATAATAAACATTCATAATCATCAAGGACAATATTTTATCCGTAAGGGGAGATGTGCATTGTAGTGGACAATGTTGTATAAATGTTTACACTGAAGAAAAAACATATTACATATAATACATAATAATAACCACATATAATAAGACATATTAAGTTAAAATGTAATACCAGCTGCGCTTATGTGTTAAAGAACAACAATGCAAAATTTCCAAAACGAGAAGCCACATTAGTTTGCAATAGATACAGCATGTTAATCTTTTTAACACCAATGCAAATGAAAACGTTGCAGTACCTCTTCTGTAACACTAGAGGGTGATAAAGCACCGCTATAAAACCCTGTTGTCACGTTCAAGAATTTGTGGTGGGAACGATATATATTATATTTTGCACATTGGCAACATATTAATATAATATTCATAATTCATATATTCATAAGTAAACACACAATACATGTAAAAGTCTTATGGCACCTATATGGGATTCAGGAAATTACCCATCCCTGATTACTTCAAAAAGTGCAATCGCTTTTCCCCGCCCCCACGCTGCAGCGATTGGTTGATCCTCATGCCCGGAGTTCCAGCCCGCTCTGTGATTGGACAACCGAGCTGTCGCTTTTCCCGCGGGGAGTGTTCAGGTGCCCGAGAGGAAGTGAATAATCCGCGTTTGCACTTGACGAGGGATCATATTGTTGGGAATATAACGCGTTTATTCACCGACTTTCGCTCGTTAAATGAGATTAAACGGGAGGACCAACATCTGTTTCTGATCTCGTTGCGATATGCTTTAAAAGGAGAGTCATTTTGGGGTTCATCGGTGGTTTGGATCAACTTGTAGTCACGGGAGGTTGGGAGAGGAGCCACTTTGCCATTGTCCCACATTTTTTGTGTGTTTGTGTTTTTGTGTATTAAATTGCCATTTGGCTTTATGGCTACGAATTTTGAACCCATTTATGGACTCTCAGAAGATGAAGTAAGTGCCTTTGTTTTAAATGCATGCGTTTAAATCGCACACCGTAATGACTTTAATGTTTTTAATATAATGCTTTCATTGGTTGCAATTGTATCATATTATCCCGATGTTTCAATAAGGAGAACCAGTGACGAAATGGAAGGATTGTGGATTCACATCAGCTTGTGCATCTCACGTTTCCTTAAAATCCCTCGATATTCCCAGTTGTAGGAAAGGTGAAGATTTGATCACAGCTCCCAGTCTTGCAGTATCTTCCTGTGAAGCACGATTTTAGGCTTTATATTTTAGATATTAGTTTATATTATCCCCGATCCCATGACTGACAGCTCACCTGTCACATGTCTGGAGTTGGACAGGATGTTCTGTACTGTTCATGAAAGGCTGTTATAATAGTTGACTGATCAATTATTTCTATAATAATATCATTTCTATAATAATGATGTTTATTATGGGTATTAGGACCCTGTTTTAACAAATAATGTGGCACCTACAACCATGTTATTAATCATAACAGAGCCCAGGTGTGTTCCTAGCAAATTCAGGTCAATTGTCTTAAGACCCTGAGGACCACCTTAGAAGACCTTAGAGTGTTTGTCCCTGGTTCAGCTGGAGATGTGAATTTCTTTATCTGTATAACTTTATCTGTTTATATCTGGTTGTAATGCTAGTTGTTATGTTCAAAGAAACATTTATCCTAAGTGTAAATAAATGTGTTATTAGATTTGATATTTGAGTCCAAATGAGAGACCTGAGTCATGTTCTATCTAAGTACAAGTTGGCAATATTTTGGACATATTTATGGCTTTATCAAATCAATTGGCCGTTCAGCAGTTTCTGGAAAGATGTGCTTTGAAATGTGTTTTTCAACTTCTTACTTGGAAAAGTACCGGAATGCATTAGTGCAAACCTTAAACGTGCAGCAATAGCCAAAGTTAACCAATCTTTTGTGTTTTGAAGAGTGTCTGTGTTTATTGTAAACAGAGAGGAATTTTACTAGTTAGTGGTTTGCAACAGTTTAACTGGCAGGAGTTAAAAGTTGTACATTTGTTAAGTTTGTGCACAAACGTTAACCAGCAAGAAAGTACTTCATGTTCTGAAATGTGTTTTCGTTTCTATTCAACCGTTAATATTGTGTAGAATTAACTGACATTTAGCTAAATATTATATAAGTTACATGTTACATATTGGCAATAGCTCACGTTCCAGTTTAGATATTAGTATAAACATCAGCCATTGAGAAACGCTCACAGATCAACAAATTGTAGGTTTGAGTGATGTAATTGTAATTTGCATATTGTTTCTCACAATAAACATCATCTCCCGCCGAAATTCCAAGCGGCATTGTCACCGTGTCCCAAAACACACACCAGACACAGACGACACACTGACTTCAAATAGCAACACTTCATTAATATTCGACAAGCATCCATCAAATTGGCTGAAAGCCAGTGCTGTCAGCGGTTCTGTTTATCACACAACATTCTCTCAGTCCGGTGGGACTCCATCATTTGGTCCCTTAGTTTGCATGTTAACTTGAAAACGCCTTTCCAGTCCTGTTGAGTTCAGTTCCCATGTCGCTGTCTGTGTGCAGAAATCACATCGTTGCTCTAATAATTCCAGTCGTCATTGATAGATTTGAAATTTTAGCGCTTTTGTTATTTAACATTTAAAATATGATGTAAACAAATATTAGATGTAAACTGTGAATATTTTTATATTGTGTTATAGAATTAGATGCATAATATTATTTTTCTCTTTAGTTGTTTGTTTGTTTGTTTATTTATTTGTTCTCTATTATATAAAATATTCTCTATTTTGTTTGTTATCTATTATATCAATGCATTGCTGATTTTCTTTGAAGAATGTAAAAATATAGACTTAACCAGTTTAGGTTTGTCGTATTGGTCATAAGTCATAACATTTGTGCAGCACCTGTAATTAGTTAAGTTACCGTATACCAGTACTGATGTTAGTTTAGCCCTAAGAGTCATCAATTTTGTTTTCAGATGAACTGTGTGTGAGGAATGTTATTGTTTTATATTGATCTGCAAGCATTTTAAAACTTTGACCATCTGTCAGGATTTGCTATCACCACCATAATGTGATGATTTAGCCAGTGGGTGGGTTAAACTTTGTCAGTTTTACACATTTACTCAATAACACACACACACACACACACACACACACACAATATCACGAGTGTGGAATGTGATACAGCCACACGCTGGTGCGTCTTCATCAAAAATACATGAACTTTAGTTACAGTCCAATCATCCGTGTTCCAGCTAGCATTCCTGTTTGTTGAGGTACATGAGCTGGTTTTGGAAAACCTGGAACAATGGCACGTTTCACAAGATCTGCCATAACTGTGTTAAATGTAGAACTGCTTGGCCTTTTTTACTTTGCTTAGAATTGAAGATAAACATTTAATAAGTGGAGTGCAGGCAAACCTAATAACATGTAACGTCTAAGGCATACAGTTACAATCATAGCCCTCTGCGTTCTCTCAGAATGGGTTTATTGCTTTATTTATACCTGAGGGGAATTCAGTACATACACACACACACACACACACACACATATTTAGTCTGCCTATAACCTGACTGCAATATTTGTTCTCCCTTAGTGCTGTTGTTTCTGCATTGATGGCAGACAGACTTCAGAATTGAGTGTTTTTGTAGTTGTGTTGTTTAAACTGTGCGATGTTATTAAACTTTGCAGTACAGTCATTCCTCTTTACTGATGATATTGTGCTCAGAATTTTTAACAATCTGAATTTTGCTTTCACACTTTGTTGCAATTTATGTGAAAACAAGGTAAGACATTAAACCTCCACCTAGTTTTAAATAAACCCTGTAATTTCTTTAAATTAGGCGTCTAAACATCTCTGAAACACAAATAACAATTAACACTAAGACTTAGGACTTAGACTAGGATTTAAGGTTAGTATTTGCCTGTGCAAAACTGGTGGTTTCCAGGGTGTTGCTATGCGGTCAGAAAAGAGCTGTAAGTGATTGTTAGCGATGCTGAGCCTTGGATACCACCCAAGATGTTGAAAGAGTCTTGAAAGATCTCTACAGTAGATGTGACTCAATACAAGTCTATAGTGTTTTGCTGACAGTCATGTTTGCCTTGCAAGTGCCACTAATTAAAATGTATTCAGGTTCAATCCCTGAACATATTAAATGAAGGTCAGATAATATGATGGCGGTAGATATTATTAATGGCCTGGGAATTGTAGTTTTAAGTCAACCAAATCTCTCTGCTGTAACATGTCAGTAACTTCACTTCCTGTTGTTTGCAGTATTGTTTAACATACCTTGAGGGCCTCTAAAAACCTTATTGCAAAATTAGCATGACACGCTAAACCCTTCATGAGTAAGTATTGAGGTGGATTAGCCGTAGCTGTGATGAAACCAGGTGCCGCCATACCAGGTGCCGCCATAACTTCCTGCGAGCTGTTTGTTTAGGATCAGCATTCAAATGATGTAGCTGCTGACAGCAGCCTGATAACATCTAAACAAATGCTTTGGAAATCTGTGTGTTTATCCCGGTTAAAAACGCTAACCGTGTAACGCGAGATGTGCATTCATGATAACCGCGGCGTATTGACATGCAGTGGATGAGAGGATGAATCTTTGAATTGGATTTGAGGCTTGCAAATCATGTTTGTAGGACATGTAAGAATTGGAGATCTGACATTTGACTGGACACAATTCAGCTACGGCTAAAGCCATAACTGCCAATTACAGTTTCTTCTGTGTTTTATTTGATATTGTGATTGCAAACGTTCATTTTGATTTTACATTAAGTTGTATCAGGCAAACTGCTTGCTATTTTTTTCAATACGTTGTGATGACAAACTAAGGTTAATTTTAGTTAGCAAGTAGTTAGAATGAATGATGGATAGATCAGTAGTTATTATATATATTTAGAATATAATAACATATATACACACAGATATATATATATACATATGTATGCATATACATACATATATATATATTGTTTTTAAAATGAAGTGTAGGTAAATATTGCATTGCAGGCTGTCTGAAATTGACGTCCCATTTCAGAGACCCCAGCAATGCAAGATTTCTCCATTCAGCGCTGACACAAGGATGGATGTACTTAAAAATACCAAAGCATTCATAGAGCTAATCGCTAGGCGTGTACAGGAAGCCAGTCAGATCTAAGAGGCTCTCGCACTGCTAATCGCAATTATGTAGTTTGACTGACGCAGTCAGGGTAATTTTTTCCTTGTGGAATCTCATGTGGAAGTCTTGAGACCTCATTATTATATCAGTCAACATGTTAATGGGAGTTAATTTGGGCTTTTTATAAAGAGTTGACAGAGTTGGTAATGTTGTGTTTATGTTGTACACACAGCGCTTGATTTTGATTGGATGGGTCCGTTGCTGATGTTTACAGTAAACATTGATGGGGGGTCGTTGGGGGTGGTGTGGGTCCGAGTTGAAGACCCCTTTAAAATCCAAACTGGACTCTGTGTCTGATGGTTTTGAGGTTGCTAGGGTGTTAAGTTTTGGTTTCTCTTTCGAAATATTTACTCTTAAATAAACACAGAATAACATAAAGATGGCAGTTAAAGAATTAGCAGAGATTCTCCTCAGATCTTTCACGTTCCTCAGCTCAGTTCCTCTGCTCCCTCAATACAAGCTCTGGCCTCCATCAGCTTTAGTGTTGAGTTATTAACATCTTTGCTGTTTCTGCTTGACTAGTTTATCTCCCTGAACATCTGGAGTTTGTTAAAGAAGCAGTTTAATGGATCAGGTGAGAATTACTGACAGAAACGTAACTCTAGGTCTTGCTTGATGTTTTCACTGGAGATCTTTGAACCTCTTTTACAAATGAAGAAACCATTGAATGTTATGTGAGAGTTGATGTATGTGTCAATGGAATGGTTTCTCTGTTAATTTACTACAAAGGATCATTAAGGCGTTACAGGAAAGAATTGGAAGTATGTTTTAAACATTTTTGTGCTTTGACGTGCAATAAAAGCTCAGAACAAAAAGCTGTTTCTCATTTGTTCTTTCATGCCTTAAACTGTGTAGTTCTTTTGTTCTGATTGTTTCAGCAGGTAACTAATCGAGTTAGTACTGTGGTTAGTAAGTTAGTACAGTACAGCGTGATTGTAGAGCTGGAATCAACAGTATGGTATGTGGCTACATTATTTTCATTGAAGTCATCAGTTTTGTGTGTATTGAGGTGTATTTCGTAAAGGTGTGTCACAACATGTTTTGATGGAGTGAGGATGGAGACATTTATGTGCCTAGATGAGGGAGTTTCTTCAGCAAAGAACATGTGGCTTAAACGTTATCGGCTGCTGCGTTCTCTTAATATCCTGTGATGGTAAACCGTGATCCTTTCTGCAGGGTTCGTTCTCCAAAGCTTTTGGTTTTAATTTCCTCTTGAATTGTTGTTTACCTCAGGGAGTCTCAACATTGTTTGCATTTTATATTGTAAGTTCCCACCTGATGGGACCGTAACACTGCAGAACTTGTCAGCGTGTGACATCAACTCTCAACCGATCCCGGCTCGTTTTGAGATAATGAGGTCAGAAATGACTAGCATGCGTTGGTGACTAGCATGCGTGTTTTCCTGTAATGCAGAATCGCAGAAGATAAATATAGAGAAGGAATTTCAGACACGCAGGATTGTAGAAGTGGGTGAAAGAGGATAAGAGAGCCTTTCTCACCCACTTTTGCCCTCTCCAGTGTGTTGTTTCTGGGCTGGTGAGTTTCTAAAGCAGAAAGGACGAATAAGATGTTCTTTGTGTGATCAAAAAGTGAATGAATAGCTATTGAATGCGGGCGAGGAGATGTTGTGGGCGTGACGCACTTGTGCTGAGTGGGAGTCTGGAAATGGGGGCGAATGGGTTCTGCTAGATGACATATATTCTGGGCTGCCTAACTAACAGTGCAAAGAAAGTTACACAGATGGTTCCCAAGGGGGTTTGGTTCTGAGAGCCAGACTGGAGATCCAGATTACAACACAGAACCAAACGAGTTTGTCTTTAGAAGTGACAAAAAAAAATTAATGGTTTTATGTGTATGTATTGTATAACATTTGCCTTGTTTTGCGTGTGTGTGTGTGTGTGTATATGTACAAATGTGTGTATATAAGAATTTAAACCAGCTTAGACAAAACATGCCAAAAAAGTACTGAATAACATATAATGTGTGCATTCAGACATCCTTACAGTCCCCATAGGGATTATTTCTCACACATGCTACAGCATTAAAACGGTTCTGTCTCCACGTCCACCAATGAACACAAAAGCCGTTTCCTCCTATATTTTTAAATCTCAGTTTCATCCTGTAGCGAGAAGCAAAGCGAAGGCAGATGAAAGTCAGGAAGTTATCCCGACACAAATGCATCTTAAATTTAGGCCACGGGATGGTTTCTCCTGCTGGCAGACTCTCACGAGAGCTATTGATTTATTAATAATGGTCTGTTTGTGTGTGTGTGTGTATCATGTTTTGCAGAACGAATCTCGCGTTCTTCGTGTCAAGGTCATCGCTGGCATTGATCTGGCAAAGAAGGACATCATTGGTGCCAGGTAAGGAAGATCCAGCGGAGGTTTCCGTAGAGACAGTGCCGTACGGCACCTGTGCAATCTGTCTCTTTAGTCACTAGCTAATGGATGTGTGTCTGTGACACACTCTGTGACCAGTTTTATTGTTACGTTGTACAACCAGTGTTGTTGACAACTGACATTTTTAGCAATCAGTTTAGCAATCGTAAAGGCTAATAAATTGCTAAGACAAAGGCTTGTAAATTTGTTACTTTTTCTGCTTTTTTTGGCAGGTTTAACCTTTGATACCAAACCATTTATAGCTTAACTTTTGACACCCAGTCACAAATCTCTCTGAGAGCGACTGAACTTCAACTTTTAAGTGGAGGTGTCTTGAGTTGGGCTGTTTGTAACGTGTAATGATTATACCACTTAGATAAACAGAGTGTTATCAGCTGCTGCCTGTATAATGGCCCTGTATTTATTTTCACTGCTTAACTGAGCCGTTTCCTGTCTTTATTCTCTCAGTCCCTGCGTTGAGCTGCTGACAGAATGTCCTGTAATCACAAATTGGGTTGTTGCTTGTAAGGAAAAGTGTGGTGTTTGAAAATGATCGGCTGGCTGTTGTAGCTATAGAAGCTACAAACAGCGGTACAACTGGGACACTTACAGCATTTATGAGAATCCTTAAGCAACAGAATGTGGCATGTTTATCGTTTAACCACGTTTATTTTGTTCTTGTAATTGTTAGAAAACCAAACTTTATGATAACAGCCTTAACTTGTAGTTGTATACAAGATTTGTACATGGTAGCGATGCTTTCTTGTGCAAAACTCTTTATCAGGCTGGTGGAGTTTTCTGAGTTGTTGCCGGGGTGTTCTGCATTGTTGCTGGGGTATTCTGGGTGGATGCTGCAATGTTTTGGCCTGTTGCCAGGGCGTTCTGCGTTGTTGCCGGGGTATTCTTGGTGGATGCTGGGATGTTTTGGCCTGTTGCCAGGGTGTTCTGCGTTGTTGCCGGGGTGTTCTGGGTGGTTGCCAGGGAATTGCTTTGTGGTTGCTAACGTGTTCTGAGCGTATTTTTATGTTTTTTGGAGGCTGGAGTTTTGGTAGATGGTTTGGGAGGTTCTGTACTGGCCCAAATCACAAAACCCTACTACAAGTTCCTGGGCCCGGTTATGTTTTAAACTCCGCCTCCAGTAAAACTCTGTGGGATTTATTTTAGCCTGATTTTCAAGTCTTCTGCCAGGCAAAATTGTAAAGCTTGGACAAGTAAAAGCATGTCTCTATCAAAAACCTGCGTCTCATTCATCTCATTCAAAGTCTCATTCATGTTTGAGATTAACCTTTAATATTTCAGTTTCTCTAACCCCAGGTTTGAGCGACTGTAACAGTAATCCTCAAAGTTACAGATTTTGAGAAGATATGGGGTAAAAATTCTAAAAATAGATGAATCTGTAATATTTATTATGAATCTGAATATGAATTTGTCTACTGTAGGATGCAGAAGAGATTTTGTATGTGCATGTTTTGTGTCTTGATTAGAAGCTAGATGGCGGTTTGTGGAAGACATTTTGCTTGTACAGTGTCTCTCTGTTTCTCATGTTCAGTCACACGAGTCTCTGTTTCAGCTCTGTCTGTCTCCTGTGGTGACACGTCACAGATCCTTCTGTTGTAGCTGAGCTGATGTACTGTAGAGTCCATCAGAACGCTGTGCTTCAGTCACAGAGACTGTGTGTGTCTCTCTGTCTGTGTGTCTCTGTGTGTGTGTGTCTCTCTGTCTGTCTGTGTGTGTCTCTCTGTCTGTGTGTGTGTGTCTCTCTCTGTCTGTGTGTCTCTCTCTGTCTGTGTGTCTCTCTCTGTCTGTGTGTCTCTCTCTGTCTGTGTGTCTCTCTCTGTCTGTGTGTCTGTGTGTGTGTGTGTCTCTGTGTGTGTGTGTCTCTGTGTGTGTGTCTCTCTGTCTGCGTGTGTGTCTCTCTGTCTGCGTGTGTGTCTCTCTGTCTGCGTGTGTGTCTCTCTGTCTGCGTGTGTATGTTTGTGTGAGAGAGAGAGACAGAGAGACAAGCTTTATATTTAAAACAAACAAACAAGCAGAGGGCAGATCAACTGTCTCGTTTTGGGAAAGACACTTTTTTTTGACCGTTTTTAGTTTAATGACTTGTTTTCTGTAAGAGTTTGACTTTTCTGGCAGTTCTCAGAAAACTAGCCTCTTGTAAACGTGACATTCTTCCTCTGGCAGATTTAAACCTGATATAAAACATGTTTCTTTCATTTATTTTGGCAGAAAGAGCTACAGACAAGTGTGAGTTTCCTGTTTTGGAAGTGAAGTGTTTTCATTTGGAAGTCTTTTAACGAATGCATGTTTGACTGAACTCAGTATTTATGTAACAGCATGTGATGCAATTTTTAAACCTTCGTAAATCCGTTCTTACATTAATTGTCGAGCTAATAAACACAAATACATATTCTTGCTAGAGTTTGGCCGCCACTTGCTGTCGAAACAAAGTTTAGTTTTTAAAAGTTGTGCATGAAATTATTTAAGTGTTGCATTAATGAAAATGTTGTGGAATTAACCACATACAGTTTTTGGTCTTTTGTCAGTGAGTTTGTTTTAGCATCATTAATGTTAAGTCGTTCTGCAGCCGTGTTGTCATTGGACAGCAGATTGCTATCAATCCTTGCCCTTGAAAACATCTTTATGTGCAGTAAGTGCATTTTCATTCTCTCTAATGCTGATAACCTGTAATTTACTTGACTTTACGGCTCTGAGCTGAAGGCCAGATCAGTTCGTAACGTTCTGGTCCTGGAAGTCCTCTTTGTTCCGAAATTCCCTAGATTTCCTCTTATTTCTGCTTATTGCGCACGTTGGACCACTGAACCGGCCCCATGTGACATCTTGGCTCATCGCTATGGTAATGGTGTGCGGTGTTCATGTCCGTGTGATACCCGAGCAGCTCTGTGGCCTTTAACATGGTAAAAATGGGGCTGTAATTGGATTTCTCTGGAGTTTTGTGTTTGAAGTATTTTTGGGAATTAAGAATCCAAAAAATACCATAGAAGTCAGGTTTATGTGCCTCAGTGTTTTCTCAGAAAATGTTATTGTTTTAAGCAACTTTATTTTTATATACTTTTTTTATTTACCTCTGTTCACACAATGTTTGTATTTCTCTGTGCTCCGCCTTTAAATGCATTTTATAACTTGTGGGAATCAAACCCATGATTTTATTTTTGATATTTAATAGTCGTGTCACAATACACACAAATTCAGTAATTGATACCAACTGCTTATTTTTGAAAGATTGTGAAACATTACAAATATTATTAATAAGCTTAGAACCAAATTTTTGTACCAATTCGATGCCACTGAAGTATTTAGAAGTATCAGTGTTTATTATTCAAAACACTACAGGTTAAATATTAAATTAAATTGCATTCGGATTTAGACTAAATCTCACAGACTGTATTGTATGCCAGTTGTTACTCCACCATATTATAACCCGAAACGTTTCTGAGTTTTACCACAGCGTGGGTAAGTTTGTTGACTGTAAATATGAGGTGATGGTGGACTCATTCAGAATTGATCGGGTGAGAGGAGGGTCAGTTAGTATCTCAAACCAGCATGAAAACAGATGCTAGACCCTCACGGAGAGAGTAAATCCGCCTGGGATTCGCTCACGTCAGCGGTTTCTACACTTTTGCTTGTTGTGGCATTACAGCTTTTCTGTTTGTGCTTTTGTTTTGAGTAAATTTAGTAAAGATTCCGTTGAGTTCTTGAAAAGTTAACCTGTGACCGTCTGTCATGTGACAATCTGCATGTTAGTTAGATTAGTTATGTAGGGATTTGTGAGTAACATACAAATTAAACAAGTTTCTTATGTTTTAAAGGGTTTAACTGTATGTGTTGCTACATTTTTATATTTTATAAATATTTTTCTATAGATTCTTTAGAAGGTTAAATATGTTTCTTATTAATTTACAGAAAAAAACATGTCTTGGTTTTTCTTTTATAAAATTCATAAAGGGCTGTATTGGTTTTTTTTTCCATAGTGTCCCTATGGAGTTGCTCACTCGTACATTATATAGCATGAACCTACATTATATGATGCATTTCCTGGCAAAATGTATAGAAATCTGCGTTACTGTTTGGTATCATATTACCCTATAATATTCTATAAGATTTGCAAGTCTTGCCTTGCTAATTGATCCATCTTAAAATCATGAATGGTTTCCTTTCTTTGTTTTCCTCTCATTTTTTACTGCTTTTATCAGATCTTACAGTCTATGAAATGTACATTTTTGTGCATTTTGTTAATGTTGTAAAAGCGTTTCTGTCTGTTTCTTTTCCCATTAGCGACCCATACGTCAAGCTGTCCCTGTATGTTGCCGATGAGAACCGTGAGCTTGCCTTAGTTCAGACAAAAACAATAAAAAAGGTAAGATTGCTTAACTTTTTTTTAGATTTGTTTGATATACTGAGCTACTGTTTTACAGAGATTTTGAGATTTACTAATAGACTGAAAGCATGTGTTGTTTTTTTGAAGTTTGTTAAGCCACTAGGAGGCATCGTTCCATAGATGAGTTGAGCCCAGCCTGGGCTTTGAAAGTAAAATATCAGGCCTTGAATAATCTGAAACAGCTGTGAGGTATTCAGAGCGGTTCAAATGTGAGAAAACTACTTAAAACGAGGTAATAGCATTTGTCCTCTGGCTTTCTTCTTTAGCAGGGAGGCACATGTGAGGCAAACTGCCTCATGATTGATGACATCATGGAAACGCATCTGAGGCACAATTTGCATAATGACAACAAAGTCTTTTTGAGGACTACTATGGTTTTCTCTCTGTGGCGATTAGCTTTTAACAAATAGGCTAAAAATGTTTAGCATAAATTTACTCCGTATGATTTTGCGAGTGGCCCAGTGAGGTAACAGACCCGTTAAGATGTCCACCTCAGGCCGGCCGTACATTGATTGAGTCACTCAGCGTTTAGTCATTATCATTAGGTCATGACTGTGTGCTGTGACAGCACTCAGGATATTAGTAGCTGACAGTGCAGCTCCGTGTGGAGCACAAAGCTTCAGAGCTCAGTTTCTTAAGTCCTGCTGTGATCAAATAAGTTGTTTTTATGATGACACTGTGATAAGAGTGTAAATAATGGAATAAACAGAGAAAAATGTGTAGACCTTTTAATCGCAGCCTACTACTTATTTTTTTTGTACAGTATATACAAACATTATGTATTTTAATGCTGCTTTTTTAGGTTTTCTAAAGGCTGCATCATCAGATGTAGATGTAGATGTACATTGTGTGTCTGTGTGTATAACATGCATGTATGCTTGCGTCAGGCCAGTGAATGAATCTCTTGTCAATAAATGTATGTTATTCAAGCCTGGGAAGGGAATCAGGTCTCTGCAGAGCAAAAACTGTTGTTTTCCAGTTACTGGGTGTTTTCAGTTAGACTTTTTCAGTCTCTTTATCTGATTGGAAAAATTAAATGGGTGATTTTTAATACCCTTCTCCTATCTTCTGATTGGATGGTTAAGATGCATAGAATTGGAAACGGCCAATAATTGAGAAACGGGTTTCTGACGTTTTGTTTGATTGAATGGTTAAAAAATATCAATTTGAAAACATCTGTGAAAACAAAATCTGAGATTCAGAATATATTTGAAAACTTTGAAATTAAGATTTAAAAAAGCTAAATCAAAGAGACATTATGAAGTTTTTTTACTCAGATTGTTGTACTAATGACATGTAGAAGTATTAGATGGCAAAAAACTGCTAGCTAGAGACGTTTGTTCTCCTGTAGGTCTGATCCTGCTTTAAATCAGTTAAGTCTCTGTTCCTCTGAGGACATTTAAATTAAACTGTCAGCCAAACATTCGTGTCGACCTAATGATTAAGTTCTGCCACTTAACACAATCAATACAGACAAGAGCTGCTGCTTGCTCTCTCTCTCGCTCACTCTGTCTCGCTCTCACTCTCACTCTTGCTGTATCGCTCTCTTTCTCTCACTCTCTGTCTCTCTGTCTCTTGCTCTCTTCTCTCACTCTCTGTCTGTCTCTCTCCTTCTCTTTCACTCTATCTGTCTCTCTTTCTCTCATTCTTTTTTCTCTTTTCCTTTCTCTCCTTACTCGTTCTCTTTCTTTTTTGCTCTCTCTCTCTCTCTCTCTCTCTCTCTCTCTCTCTTTATCACCCACTTTCCCCTCTATTTATCTTTCTGTGTCTGTGACCATTAATATTTCACTCCACCGCAGTAAATGTTAGCATGTCCTACGCTACATTTCCTTTATAAATCACGAGGAGATAATGCCACACTTGTCACTCTGTGGCTGAAATCCTTGCTTTGCTTCGCTTTAAGAGGCTTGTACATTTTGCACAAATTAAGATTTAGGTGGATATCAGAGTTTTGTTTTGCACTTAAACTCAAGAGCTCATCCCTCGTTCGGTACATACCGTTGCATTTGTGTGAGGTGAATAAAAGGTTTTTGCAACCTCCGGTGTGTTTCACTGTTGTCCAGGATGTATTTTAAAGTGCAAAAATGTGTTTTCTTCCATTTCAGACTCTCAATCCCAAATGGAACGAGGAATTCTATTTCAGAGTAAGTTCCTTTTTCCATTTCTCATGGACACACGCCAAACCTGGCTCGCATAGTTCATAAATTCACTTGCTATGAAAACTGGAAAAACTTTTTATGCTGTCTGAATATAGCTGCTTAAATTTGACTTTTTTTATTTCTGCTTGTTTTTTTTCCAGAATATTTACACATTTAGTGTCCGGTGCTTTCAAAAACTGCACTTTATAATCTCAAGAAGCACATCTGTTTTTATACCGTTCCTCACCATACATTTATCATCTTAATCTATTAAATCTAGCGGCTTGTAATATCACATGACAATGTGGCCTTAAACGATCCACTGATAAATGTGATGAAGCTCTGAGCTTCTTCATGTATAATTTCATTCACACAGATGTAATTTATGGGTGCTGTTTAAATCCCAAATAATGACCCCGTTTGGGTCACACCAGAACCGGGTTTACTATCTAAATCTCAAAAAACACTTTTATATTGCAGATGGCAAACCGGTGATTTGAGTCTTCAGTAGCTTGCGTGAGACTGCGAACAGCCACGTTCTTGTTTAATAGCTAATGTTTTTGTTTATTAGTAGCTTCTATTTTTAGTTCAATAATTGAGTTTGTCTTTTAATGGCATTTTTACAAAGGCATGTGATGTAACTGTTTTCTGTCCTGTCTGCAGGTCTGCCCACAAAACCACAGACTTCTTTTTGAGGTGTTTGACGAAAACCGCCTGGTAAGAATCTCTCTTCACATGTCAATCAGCTTTATAGCAGTTCCGTGACATCAGTGGTCTTGTATTTATTTATCCTTTTTCTTTAAAATGTGTGACTGTGACGGATTCTGCAAAAATAACTTGTTTACGTCAGGTATCTTTTGCCGTTATTAAGTTACTTTGAAGCTCCATAGCTCTGTTTTAAAATGTACTGTAAATCTTGGGAAAAAGCATCTTGCATGTGATTTTGGACACTCTACAAAGGTAGCGGGTTTGTGCTGTTGCAAAAATATTGATGCTAGCATGCTAGTTAACTACGGATGTGATGCTGTAATAAGGAAAAAGGTACATTTATTATCCAAATGATCTTGACTTGTTTGGCGTCTCGGTCAGTCTTCTAAAGAAATTGTTGCAGTGCATTCTGGGATTGTGCTAAAGGCCGTGCGATGCTGTCGTGGAAGGTATTGTAGCATAGCGGGTGTTCTTTATAATGCTGTCTAGGTAGGCAGCTCATTAGATTGTAGAACAGACCTTGCATGCTATCTGGTGTCTCTGAATCTCTACTGGGTTGAATACAAACTACTAACCCAGAAATAGCTTGACACCTTAAAGCTGTCTAGGTAGGCAGGCAGCTAACAAGTTTTTGGAACAAAGTTTTCTAGTGTTCTAGTTTCGGTAGGACAAAATCTTCCTATTGCAGAAATCGTTGTCTGAGAACAACATTTCACGACCAGAATCATTAGATTAGTCTGAAAATCACAGCAGAGCAGTTAATTTTATTATGTTGTTGCCCAGAGCTGTATTTTCGAGTGAACTATTTGACAGGTACAGATAAATTAAGAATTTCATTGTAATAAAAGATATTCCACAGTTGTGTAACTAAAGTTAGTGCTAAAACATTAATTATTGTCTCCTTGGCAATGAAATTTGGTTGCATTAGTTGGTATGCAGGTTTCAGTTTGTATGTTTTTTTTTGAGGGTATGGATGAGATGCAACACCAACAAGTGATGGTGGCTTGATGTTTCTGATCAGGGTTGCTACTTCAGTAAATGCATGATGGAGGTGGTTTGCCTGCCGGTGTTTGGCCGGGAGATGTTGCAGTCCATGGGGAAAAGATCGCAGCTTCTGTGTGATGGATTTTGGCAGAGTTTCAATGCAGAGCTCAACAGAACACGAGCGTCTTCCTTATATGACCGAGCGAGAGCTTGTTTGTACCAGCTTGTACCTCTGAATGGACACCGATTTAATTCATGAATTTCATGCTCTGGCAGTCACATCTATTTTGATGTCTTTATCGTTCTTTTTCTTTGTTGTTTCCACATTCTGATTAGCCCTTGCATTGCTAGGTTATTTTATCATGTACGTGAAAAGCATATTTGTGTATTATATATCATTTTAAACAACCTGCTAATTGTGATACTAGTAATTCCATGTCAGTCTCTTGTATAATATTTTTAAAAGTCACATTTTTTACCTCAGAATTGCTTTTTTCTCTTTTCGCATCAGTTGGCACATAACTGTTGTCCTCTCTAAATAGTTTTCTTAATAGTTACAATGATAAAGCAACTTTCGCAGCTTCCAGTTTTCTTCCCCAAATCATTGTTATTAAGAGTAGCAGGTAAACAAATGTGCTTTTTCACCAATCACCGTTCAGATACCTGCTTTTTGCTGTTGTGTTTTTTAGTCGTATGTTATGTCATGTGAACATTTCGATTACATATAAATAGGCTTTCAAGAAATAAAAAAAAACACAAGTAGCTGTGTTTTGTTGACCGGTATGAAGCCAGTTTGGTTTAGTGTAGGACACGCAGTGGAAACCCTCTGTCGTAATTCCCAGAATTCTTGCTGCTGTAAGTCTAACACACATGCCATGATGTCCCCTTTCTTTGTGTGATTTTCACCCACTTTAGGGCATGGGTTCCCTCTCAACAATAGCCCCATACAGTGCCCCCACACACTCACAATCAGGCTCTTTCTTTCAGTGTGAGTCAACCGTGAGCGCTCATCCCATAAGACGTTGCTCTGAGTGCAGCAGTTACGCCTGGCTGGAGTTAGCAAGCAAGAAACAAACTCCAAACGCTGTCGCTAGTCATTCTTAAAATGAGTTTGACTTCATCTTTGCTCGTCGCAATAACTGTTAGCTTTAACATGCACAAATCCAGTTTAAAATTGCTTCTTGTTGCTCCTGTAGTTCTGTTGTTATTAAGCATCTTGTTAACTTTGTAATATTGCGTTACACAAAAACTGTTGTTTCACAAAATCTGATGACAGCGTTAAACACAGAACGCATTCATGATCGTTCATCCATGCAGTTTTTCCCAGCTCCTTTTCCCTTCATTTCTAAAAGATGCATGACTGCATGAAGAGAATGTGGCATCTTCTAACTGGACTGTCATTTTGGCCTTTATGATATTTGCATGGCTGTCAGCAGCACAACATTATGGGTTTTGATCTAAAGACTGTTTTCTGAAATGTGGTTACTTGGCAAAATCAAACGGCAGCACAGAAACTTTGGTACAGAGGTAAAATGGGTGACCCCAATAGTTTGCATGAAGAGTTTGGCAAGAGAATCTGGCTTGTATTATTGTGTAGCTGCGACCAACGTAGTTAGCAATTGATCCTGTTAGCAGACGTAGTTTCACGAAAAACTTTATTTATTCTGTTCTCCATTTGAGCAGGTTTTGAAGCCTTTGAAGCGATGATGAATATCCTTAAATGGGTTTATTTTGTTTTAGGAGTGTTCATGACTGTGGATTTATTTTTTCAGCTCTTATGAAACAGCCCCTGGGCTTTATCCTGAGTCATTGTTACAGTGTTGAAGGAGACCGAATGGCTCGTGGTTTGTAAACTTCCCATGAATACTTTGAATGCAGATGGAACATGTCAACTTCGCCCTGAACAAGTAAATGGGGAAATTTGTAAGTCTACAAAATTTACAGAAGCCTCAACATGCACGTGAGTTTTTACATTTGTAGCTCTAAGTGATGCTGTAAATCTGATTTTAAGAGATAATGGACAACGCATCGTGTACAAATGTCCCAACTTAGCTTAGCCCAGTGTCCACCATGTGTGGGATGAGAACAAGAATTATGAGCTTATGAAGTATGTGTTTCCTGAGTCAGCTGTGATTCTTTTCTTTCTCATCCCACCCCCGGCGGTCTGGTTCCTTCTGACAGATCAGTAGCAGCTGAGAGAGTTTGGTTCTGCCCGGGAGGTGGGGGTGGGCACGATTTGGACCATGTGACTGTGGCCACCCTACCCTCACCTTTGCTTGCAAAGAGCGCCAGTCGTCCTTATCCAATCACGTCTGGAATGCGGCTTGCCACTTGGGCTATTTCTGCTTTCTGTCGCTATCAGACTGCAGCGCTAACAGTTTGACACATGGGATAGTTTTTTCCCCTTCTGTTCCCTATCTCACTCCACTTTCTAGCATTTACCCGCTCCCTCTCTCTCCCTGAAGTTTGTGGGTTGAACTTTGAAGCTCCCTGGCAGCACTTTACTAGTAGCTGTGAAACAAAACACAGCCTCTGTCTGTGAGTAAGGGAAAGAGAGAAGGGAAGGAAAGAGAGTGGATGAGCAAGACAGAGAGAGAGGGAGAGCAAAAGGGGATCAGGCAACCAAAAGAGTGGGCGAGACAGATCCAGCAGGAGCTGGAAGGAGACGGATCAGGGCAGACAGGAGAATGTCTCACCGGTTGCGGTTATATTTTGGCTCCGGTCGCAGCAACACTGCGCCTGAATTGGATCAGCTGAATGGGGAGGTGGAGGATGAAGACGAAAATTCTACTAGTAACTGGAGAAGTTACAGTGGCGCAGGAGCCATGATGTTTCATACGCAGTCGCGAAATGGAGGATACGCTGAGAACCCAGAGTCCGGTCTGGCTGCTGTTTCTGATGCTTCTCTGAAAAGAAGTTCTTCCATGTTCATCCCACAACTCCAGGGTCAAACGGAACCACGGATGACCAAGAGCACTTCAATGCAGATCTCTCTCCAACGCTCAACTGGACCACAAGATGACGTCCCCCTAGATCCACCTCCAGGGTATCCCAATGATCCAGCACCAGCCTACACTGAACCTGATGATGATTGGCATTTACCTCCACCTCCAGCCTACCACAGAGGAGATGACCCATCGTGCACCAGTGTGGAACAAAGTCTACCAGGTACTGAGCCCAGCCAGCCTAAAAGACAAGTGTTTTGTGTTCGACCATGTGATAGACAAAATGGCTATGCTAGAATGGTTGTACCCAACGGAGGTCCTCAAGGGATAACCGTTGGTGGTTTCTGTATTCAAAGAAGGTCTGCAGATGGGTCAGATGTCCAACATTTCAGGATTATGCCATACAGTGAAGATGGCCAGAACGGCCCATGTCGCCGCTGGTCTGTCCAGCAGAGCACGGATGGAGGTCCTGGCACCCAGAGACTTGTTTTCCAGCTTCAGCAGGACCAGGGACATCACACAAACGCTAATTCTCAAGCTGAAGTGAGCGATTTGGGCTTCACCGGCTCCAAAGGCAGCCGCTTTGTGAGATACCCTCGGATCAGACTTGAAAGAAGTGCATCACAACCGTTGCAACCCAGAGTGGTTCTTGCACGCCTAGGATCGATGCCAGACCTTCATGCCCCAATCTCAGAAATGGAAACGGAGAGTGAGATTGTTGAGAACGGTGCTCAGGGCTGCACATTTAAGTTTAGGAACGAACAGAACCGCAGACAGCCCAAATTTAAGATCTATTTCAGCCAGGGAGGTGAACACAGCCCCATCACTGGTCGAGATATTAACTTTGGAAAGGGGCCTACCTGCATCAGTCCACAGGTAATTTTTAGATATAAAGCTTTTTTCTGAATTTAAGGCTTTAATCTTTTCTTGCATTTATTAACCAAAGTTAAATATAAAGTAAATATATATTTAAATGCATATATATCTAGCTTTTTGTGTTCAATGCTCTGTACTGTAAGTTAAATGACCTTATTAGGTGTTGAGTGTGGACCTCACAATGTATATATTATTCGTTTATAAGTGGTTGAAGAATGGGAAAATCAGATGAAGAAGAGATAGCAGGATTCGGTTAAGGAAAGAGGAATGACTTGCCCACATTCTGGGAAGTAAAAATTCCAAGAAAACGGGCGGCCACGGACATAACCACACTATGTATGGTTTCCTAATAACAAGCATGGCAATTTTTACACACTGCGTATGATATTGCAACTGTAAAGAGACTGTATAGGAACTGGGAGGGTTCTCAGATGTTCTCAGATCTCATTTATAGGGGATTGTCCACTTGTCTTTATCCCCCTCTCTTAAAGAGCAGCCTGTTCTATCTTTAGTCCTGTGTCAGGTGTTGTTGTTGGTTTAAAAGCAGCTTTTTTTTGGCCTGGGTCACTGTTATAGCAGCTGTTCTGTGGTGATTAGCGGCTAATATATATTACACCTATATTGCCCTTAAAAACTTTTCTCAGTAGGAGTAACTTTATTTTATTTATGTATTGGTATTATTAAAAGTGAAGAACGCAGGATGCATTCTAATCTTAAGGCTTTATTTGAGTGTCAGGGAGTAGCCAATATAGTTTTTTCCAAAGTTTCCGGTCCATCTGGCTGTTTTTTTTTCTGTGCCAAAAGTAGTAGATCATATTCACTACAGGTTTCCATGGATTTTTTGTCCAGAGGTGTGACTTGGAGTATGTTAGCACTACTCTGTTTAATGCATGCTAACCCTTTTATTTTTTAACTAGTACTCTGTTTTCAGCAGGTCTTCAGGCGGTCATATGCAGAAGTCAAAACAATACACTGGAATATCTGAAGCATTCTAGAATCTTCTCAGTCTGCAGTTTTTGACCATTATGCAAATAACTAGTTAAATTAGCCAATTAGTGTGTTGAATTTTAACTGATGCACACAGCATGGTTTTGCATAAACCTGCTGTTGCTCTCAGGTTAACTCCCGTGACTGTGTGCTATCTTAGTTTCAGTGTGATGATAGCTGTGTTGAGGGAAATCTCACTTAAGTCTGCAGTGTCAGTTCAGTTATCCAGATGTCAAGATTTAGAGCTTTAGAAGATCTGTGCAATTTCATAGCAGAAGAGAAGTTGCTGTAGATGAGCTTGAGTAAAAGAGGAAAAAAGCAAAGATTTATTTAGCGTTGCCTAACACAGCAAGGCCTTTCTGGAACGCTGTTGCTAAATTTGCGGGGGCTCCCGTGCTATTTTAGTGTGTCTGCGTGTTGAGGAACCATTGTCGGAAGTGTTTCTTCAGCTTCAGTTGTTGTAACCCCAAACCGTAACCCTGCAGTCGCCGAGAGTAGCTATGTGACCTGGAGTCCGACAAAGGAGTGACTTCTTTTTGATCTGTTGTTTAGTTTATTTAACTAGCCTTGTTTTCTTTTTATGTTTACGTCTACGATCAGACATGGCGTGTCGGTTGTTTCTTCTGTGATGTTGTTTTCTACATCTTCCCTCTGTTCTTATGCACTTTCTGCCCTCTTGAGGGCCCGAGTCATGTGCTTTCTCAGCTTTGTGGTTGACGATGACTAAGCAAATATTTATTTTTACCACTCATTGTGTGAGAACTGGACATTTCAGGGTCATTGTTTATCTTAATGGTCCTAAAGTCCCTTTGAAGTTAGAAGACAAAATGTAAATCATTTATACTATTTTAGAGCTTGCCATTGATAGGAAACAAGGAGAATATAGTTTCTGGTGACAGGAACCCTTGTCCAGACATAAGGGATAAAATTATTTTACAATGTGACCTTCAGCTTCAATATGATTAATGCTAATGCAGAGTGTTTTATTAATTCTAACATTTAGATCTAAGACTTAGATCTAATTTAGATCTAATTCTAAGTGATCTAACCTTTTCAGCCAAAAATAAACAACAAAATATTAAATATGATACAAAAATATGAAAAATGGCATGGATTTACTTTGCAGGATAAACCTGGGTCCAAAATATCATTGAAACGTCAGACTTGACACCAGGCAGTAGCCACCTAGCAACCATCAAGAACATCCTAGTGAAATGATTACAACACACTTAGCAACCACTTCCAGTAGCACCATGCTAAAAACCAGAAGACCTTTCAGCCAGAAGCTATTGGAGACCAGTTACCAGACTGGTAACCACTCACATTTTTGGCCATTTGAATTTCCAGTTCAAAAAGCTGCTGTGGTTTGCAGTTAAATTGTTGCTGGTTGCCTGCTGGTTGTAACATGTTGTTAAACGTTGCTGGTTGCCTAGTGGTCATTACATCTTTTGGCTTGGAAGTCACCAGAATTTAATCAGTGGAATGTATCGGGTCTCTTTCCATGGTGAGCAGAAGCAGGAGAATGTATTTGTGGCTTTGCCGTTCACTTGTCACCACAAACAGTGACTCATTCTTAACCTTCAGGCGATAAATGAGCGTTGTTATTCGAAGCATGTGCCCAGTCGTGAGTTCTGCTTCTGGTGTCACTAACTGGATGTCCGCAGTCTTAAGAAATAAAACTTATTTAGTTTAGGGGTGCCCATTCCAGGTTCCAGAGTTTACCTCCAGCTTGGCTCAACACACCTGCCTGGACGTTTCTAATCTGCAAAGTGAGACCTTGAATAGCTGATTCAGTGTGTTGGATTCGGGTTGGAGCTAAACTCTGCACTGGCCCTCCAGGAACAGGATTGACCAAGATTTGAGACAATGCATGCATGACCGTTGCTGAGTAATGACCTTCACTTCTAGTAAATGTTGTTTGTTGTTGACTTTGGAGGCTTTCATACCTAATAGCAACATTCTGCATCGACAGTCATTATATTAGAAGTGTTTTCAAGTTTCAAGTTCCTCTGTGTGTAGTAGTTTGACCAGTTTTGACTTGGTGCTGTAAGTCAACATTTGTTTGCTGTTTGTGTTACACAATGTTCTTCCAAATGCAGTTAATGTTTATTAAACGTGTGTATTTAAAATATTTACTAATCATTTAATTTTTAAGGATTGAGTTTATTCAGAGCCCTGAACCAACACCATGTACTTACATTTATGATGTTAAATGATAAACTTTCAATTTTCAAAAAAACTACTATTGAATATTATTAAATGTAATTTGTCTGTAGACATTACGGGTTCAGCTCTGATGGTATTTTATATTTTGTGATTAAAAATACCATCAGAGCTATGATGTAAGAATGATATAAGAATTTATTAGCACTGAGTTTTCACATTTAGACCTGGTCATTACTGGCAAGGGGGACTGACTGGAACTGTGTCTTAATAAGTTTATTCCACATGCAGGCTCACATTGGTCATGATCGCTCCAAGAATGGGCTTTTCAAGCTTGGTCAGGTAAATTCACTGGTCTGGACCACCAATCACCGCTGCCAATCTCACCGGTTTGCTCATTTGATTTGCTGGGTGGTTTTTGAGGGGAATTTGAGGCTTGTGATTGGCTGCACATGCATTAACACACTCCTCCTGACCTTTGACCTTCGGGTCACATTTACAGACCATCTGCTGCTTTTCACTGGGTTGTTCAGGTTTATCACCTTTTTCATTGATGGCTGTTGGAAATAATGTCACCCTTTTTTCTTCTCTCTCTCGCTTTCACTCTTCCTCTTTATTCTTTCATCATCACACACACACACACACAGAAATAATTTTTTCTTGGGTTACGCAGGTGTGTATTTATCCTAATTCCTTCTAATGTTTATTAGTAGTTTAAGTTTATTAAAGTTAATGTTTATCTTTATTGCTTATCTCTCTCTCTCTCTCTCTCCCTCTCTCTGTGCCCGTCTCTCTCTCTCTCTCCCCATGTACAGACCAGAGATGACTTCCTCGGTCAGGTTGATGTACCTCTCACCCATTTGCCGGTAAGATCACTTGTGCTTCTGTTGTTCTACAGATTCAGAGTTACTGAGGGCTGCATGATCATGTGATGCATCACATGATCAGTTATTGGAGCACATGTCCCTGTACGGAGTGGAAAGGGAATCACTCGGAATGTAAACACACACGTTGCCTTTGAAAGGGCTGTTCCAATAAAAACAAACCGCTCATTTCCAGGGCCCATTTTACTGCCAACATCATTCATTATTGTGTATTATAAAACAGATAGTTCTGGTTCTGAATGCTGTTGGGTCAATACAGTTTTTTTTATGTGCTAAAATGTATTGTATGATACATGCATACAAATGTACACACACACACAGACACACACATACACATACACATACACATACATATGTATAATATRYATAATATACAGGTGTAACACATCAGGCACTGAATCGTTTATGTTTGCATGAGTGCTGCTTAAAAGCATTTTAATGCATTTGTGCCTCTTTGTTATTTAGTATACATTTTTGAATTGCAATAGAAAAGCTTTAAATCATTGGTTTTCAATATGCTGTTTTGTTCCAGTCACCTTCGGAGGAAGCGGGAGCTTCCCACAGTTTTCTTTCATAGGAAATTATTTGGAATGGAAGAACTCGTATGTTTGTCTAAACCATTTCCAGGGGCTGTGTGAGAGTTTGTGCTGGGTTGCACATTAAGAGTGCTCTCAGACTCCAGTCTGCTTTTCTTGTGGCCGCCTACATATGCATCGCTCGGTGCTGCGCGGTTGCACCCTAGACCACGCATTTCTTTCTGCCTGCTTCTATTTTTAAGTTTTTTTCTGCACTTGGATCGGACTTCAGGTTGAAATATTCCTATACAGTCCGTTTATCGATTAAGCTTTGAGTTCTGCAAAAGTTTTTTTTTTTTTTTTTTACCTCTAGTTTGATCCAGACTTGCCGAACAGGAAATCTCTCCCTTTTTCCTTCAGGGCCTCCAGTCTTTCCTTGGATAGTTTTGGTTTCGGGCACCAAGCCGAGGTGCCAGTTCCATCCATTTCCATTAGAACAGAGCCACTAATGACAAGCAAAACTTTGCCACAAGTATCCGACCTGCGGGCAGTTTAAAAGTTACGGGAGAACGGCGTTACGCAAGACTGAACTGGATGTTTTCCAAGTGTCTTTATCTCGCGTCGTTCCGTTCAAGCTGGGATTGTTATGTACTCTTAGTTGTTTTTTAGATTAGCCTGGGCATGTTTGTTTACTGTCTGTATTTTGTCTGTTTTAGACGGAGGACCCTGCGATGGAGAGGCCGTACACCTTTAAAGACTTTCTCCTGCGGCCGAGAAGGTCAGTGGTTGTGATGCATTTACAAGAGAAACACTAGACGTTATATTTTAGGTGTTTAGTTTTTAAGAACCAAATGTTCAGCCACCACACATTAAACAAGTGCAGTTATAAACATGCTCCCATATAATGTCTCAGGTCTCAGTATATTCATGTGTTCTGCAGTCATAAGTCGAGGGTCAAAGGTTACCTGAGGCTGAAGATGGCTTACCTGCCAAAGAACGGGGGGCATGAAGAAGAGAGCGGCGAGATGAGGGAGGAGGCTGAGGTACACTCATCTAATTACACACTCACTCCTTTTGTATTTGTCTTTCGCTTTCTTTTTGAGTCAAAGTAAACAACAAAGCTTTATTTTCTTAATTGAGGGCATGTGTATAGTACACTGCTCTCTCTTTTTCTCTTATTTTGAGACAGTAAACAAGACTTTAGTGGTATAATAATAATTGATAAGTAGGCAACAATATTGCCAAAGTGTATACTAACTGTATAATGTACACTCCTCTCTTTTTGAGACAAAGTAAACAAAGTTTTGTTGTCATTATTGTAAGAAAATACAATATTCAAAAGTGTATACTTACTATATAGTGTACACTCTCGCTTGTACTCTATCATCTGACAAATTAAAATAATGTTAACACACTTTTAATAGAAATAAAAGTGTTACGATATAAAGGTGTATAGAAAAGGTTTGTAAAGAGAATTTATCACATCTGCCTAGTACCTGTAAAACAGCAACTGCATAAATTATAATCTTATATTTAAGTTAGATGAAGATTATGTGTAAACCTTTGTGTATAAATGTAGGTCATCGTCAAAGACCAGACAGATAGATTTTGTAGCCGGGATGGAAAACCATTTAAATGTGTCTTTCGTTGCTGTACTTTAGTGACTTAGAGACAGTCTTCTCATTTTGAAAGGGCCGTTTTATTCTCTCGTCCCCGCAGACCGTTTAACATTTTTCGTTTTAGACGATGCCATTTGGAATGACTGTCTGGCATTTCCTTTTCTGACTCTCCAGCTTCCTGTCCTTTGTTCAGATTTAAATTTGTTACCATTATTTTTCTGTCTGTGCTAGCGGACAGTGAGATTTATGTATCAGTTAAATAACATTTTCTTGGCTTTCTGTGTTTGTGATACGACAGGATTTCTGGGCCCTTATTAAAAATAAAATTGATTTTGATGTGATTTTTATTTTTAAATATTTTTGGCTTGTGATTATTGTCTGCTCACAGTTTTATGTAGTCAGGATTATTTGAGAGATCTGCAATAGGATAACAGCAGATTAGGCCGAAATGTTTAGTGTCAGATTTCAATAATCACAGATGAGTGATTTATTTCCTGTGTGTTTTATAACATTATCTGAACATTATCTATTGTTCCCTCAGGGCTGGGAGGTAACAGACTCCACAGATCCAGGGTCACAGAGACCCCAGCAGCTCCAGCCCCCGTTGCCCCCCGGCTGGGAGGAGAAGGTGGATAACTTGGGTCGAACCTACTATGTGAATCACAACAACCGGAC